>JAUPMG010090820.1:0-12570 GCA_031762675.1 Pachysandra terminalis
TCGACTCATATCCAAGATCAGCAATTTAAGAAGAGCAAAGCTTTTGAACGAATCTGTACCTTTCTGCATATTTGCTCCATACAATTCATGCACATCAGTTGCTCTTCGTTATGCAATGGTAGCACATTATATTAGCAGGTAATCCTTCTTAGTTCAATGATTGCCCTCAATATATTGTGTACATAATCAGTGTGTTCGTATGTTAAAGTCAATAGGCTATTCTGCCTTCTGACGATCGACTATACCAAAAGAGTATGAACAATGACGGGCACAAAACCCCGACGTATGCATGAGAATCCAACAACTTTCTAATTCTTTCTTATGAAATTAGGACTGGATTTTAGTAATGCTGTAATGCTTGTCTTGCTTCTCTAATGTTGAATGAAGATTCTGACCGAGTGTTTAATGATGCTTCATAGTTTATAGTTGGATCTTAACATGAAATGGATTTTTAGTTTAGATTCTGAATGATTTTCAACTTCCTAAATTCTAACTTTTGAGATGAAATTGACATCCTGTCCATTAATGCTTACTTGCACATTTTTATATTACTACATGAATTTTACTCCCTAAAAATAAATAAATAAATAAAAATTGTTACTTGGGTTGCTTCAGAAGTATGCAATGAAATTGAGCAAATTATCCCAAATAATTATAAAACCTGCATCTTTTCAGTGTGAATCATAACCCACTTTGAATAAGCTCCAATTAAAATTTGATACTATGAAACTCTGACTCACATGACAATGCAAAAGGGACAGCTTCTAAAGTGTAAAGTTCTTCCCTTTTTCTTTTCTTTTTTTCCTTCTTTGATGGGTATTTCAAAGTGTTATAAGCATTTGGTTTTCCAAAATCCATCTCTATTGTATTACAAGAAACGGAAAATTACAGATAACCTAGAAACCAATTAAATCCTTCAAATGAGTTGGGTTCAAGCTCGTGTTCAATTGAGCCAAAAACAAAGCAATTCTCCATCAAAACAAGAACTGTAGAGCTAAATCCAAAGTACCTGAATGAGTTGAAAGGTAAAAACAACCAATTACTGAATCAGGGCTCGTGCCTATCATTGCACAAACTGACGACGAGCGATTAATGACGACGGAGTGATGGCGAGTGATGGACGACGACGGAATGACGGCGAGCGATTGACGACGACGGCGTGGCGGCGAACGATTGACGATGACAGAGAGAAGAGGGGCAGGGCAGAAAGAAAGGAGAGCAACGCGGGAAAGAAAAGAGGGGAAGAAGGGAGAGTCCAGGAGGGGAATCGCATTAGGGGATGAAATATAAAGTATATTGTCGGCGGTCTTTTAGTGCCCACTGTCTAATACTTTGGTTTTATCGGCGATCTACTACAGACTGCTGTTGAATAGCAATTTTTTGTCGGCGTTTTACACTAGACCGCTACTAAATATTCCATCTAAAGCAGCGGTTAACTAAAACCGCTGACAAAGAATCACGTTTTCGGCGGTCTAAAAGGACCGCCGACGTAGATCAATATAACGGCGGACATTTTTAGCTCGCCGTTAAATGCCGCCTCTAATTCGAACTTATTTTGTAGTGGAAGGTTGCAATAACTACGAAAGGCAATTAGAATGCAATCTCAGAGCAATAAAATCTCATAGTTTGGATATTGTTTTCTTTCTCTTTCAATGTCTTCACCGATTGTTGTTTCAGATTTCAGAGTTTTTTTTTAGTTTTAAATCAGACCTTCGATCCCGTTCAATAAAGGATGGGTTCTGGTATTTGTAGGGAGTTTCCCACTCCAAATAAGACAAGTTTCACTCAGCTAAGCGTTTAAAGGGGGACCCTCACGTGCTAAGAAAATCCTGAGTGACACGTGGTCCTGAATAATATCTTGAAGGACGTGTGTTCTTCAACATGGCTAAGTTACTTCCTGAGAAAGAGACCAAATCATTTCAAACCTTAAAAACTGCTCTGCGAAAGGTTGCTTTGGAACTTGAGCAACACGGATTCGGGGACACGTGTCACTTTCATACAAATCCCAAAGGGCAATGTCACCATTCCTGCTACCATTCCAGATAAGACAAAACCCCCTTTAGATAAGTTAGAAAGCAGATATTATAAGTCGATGAGATTTTTACCACGTGCTTTCCATTCTGAGAATCTGTCTCAATCACTTTTTAGGGGACAATTCAATGTATAAGGTACTTTGCTTATTTTGAGTATTTCGAATGAGGACTCCCTTTGGCGGCTATCTTCCTTCAAAGGAAATCAAGAACAACTATATAGCTACAGGGTAATCAATGTATTCTCGAATTACCTATATAGAGAACTCAAGGTTGAGTGTCTCATCAGGGAATTCGTTTTCATGATCAATCGTCCCTCTAAAGAGGAGCTTGTGTTGAAATCCCTTAAGGTTCATAGCTACAGTGATCAATCCGAGTGCCTTCTACTTGAATGAAATCAGAAGGACGTTCTCAAAGTCCGTTGGAAACCTATCTTCAGGAAATACATTTGGAGATGGCATGCTTTCGACTTCTAAAGCCCTTTCCACTGAGGATTTGCATCTAGAAGTGAAAGTCCCACATGTGGCTCGAAATCACTTCACAAAAATGAGTAAAGGTGATTTTGAGTCCAAGTTGGTAATTCAGATCCATAAAAGACTGCATTTGAGAGGGTAAACCCAAGTCCGTGTCCTTCAAGGAGGACAGAATCCTTAGTCTTTTGGGGGTGACAAGCCCTTTGAAGAATTCACTATCTCAGGGTGGTAAGCCTCGAATTCGTCTTTTAGGAGGAAGGAATATTCCTCCTTCGAATTCACCTTTGGCAAGAGGAAACATACCTCCTTCAAATTTACCATCTGGAGGTGGTTAGCCTAGAAAGACTTCCTTCGGATTTGTCCGTCGAAGTTGTCCCTCGAATTTGTCCGTCGAAGTTGTCCTTCAGATTTTTCTGTCGAGGTCATCCTTCAGGTTTGTCCTTCGAGGTTTCCTTAATGAGAAGGAATATACCTGCCTAGTGATCCTTCAAGACAAAGTATAGAAGTGATCCTTCGAAGTCTATGGATGTGATCCAAGAATGACTCCTGAGTTAGAAGGTACAGAAAATTCCTCCGATGATCTTTCCTTGAGTAAAAATACCTTTAAAACGTAAAGGTATGGAATAAATTTACTCAAAATCTGTTCTAGTGCGCAGATAGATGTGACTTCAAGAATCTATTGAGATCGTAACTAGTTGAGGAGTCTATTAGGGATAGCATGCCCCTAAATACGTCCTTCGAGTAAAATAAGGTCCATCGAGGGAAGAGTAAGATTCTCATTCCCCCGGGTGCCAAGAAGGCATTGTGTCGTGGGAACATAAGTCCTTAGTCTTTTGAATATTTCAAAAGAGAAGAAAGAACGTGTTTGTTGAGTTTGGGACACGTGGCGTTCCCCCACAAGCTGGAATTCAAAAAGGTTGCCTCTTCGAGAAGCTAGTGCCTTTGTGGTGATAAGAACGGTCAAATATCTCTGAACTGCTTCAAATATCACTTTTCCACCAAACGGTCTAATCACCGTACTCAGCTGCTGACAGCTGGCACGTGAAAGAGAGATGGTTGTATAGCTGTTACAGCTTTATTGAATGATTCAATGTATACGACTATACCCAATAACGTGTAAACGCACTTTTAAGAAATCACCGCGTGTAAAGTGGGGCTTAATTAGCCCGCCTGATCACCAATAGCCCCCCCAGTCTCAGGTTTCTTACGCTAGAGAAGAAAATATGAGATCGTACCTGAAGTGGCGGGCGTTAGAAGCGTGTTTTTTTAGGGAGTGCATTTTAAATGCACCCATCATGCACTGTGAAGGAATGATTTCTTCCTTGGGAGTATGCAAACCGCCAAAAGGAGCCTTTTCAATTTCTGAAACGAGAAGTGCCATTTCCTATTAATTGAAAGCTTGTTGAGGAAGAAAGGTTCCTGTAACTTAGGTGTTTTAAGCTTTCTTGCGTTTTTGAATCTTCAAGCTTTCAGCCTTTCGCTTTCTTGCTTCCTTCTTCTTCCTTTTCTGTGAGAAATGGCCAAGAAAGCTAATGTGAAGAAATCAGATACCAGGATGGAGGTTTCTACTGCTCCATTCTAGAATGCGGTTCGTGATCAGGAGGTGCTGGAGGCTGTGTAGAGTGGGGAGGAGCTACTATGCCCCTTTGGAGAGACAACCTGGCTCAACACAGGCTTCCCTCGCCTGAGCCTGGCACCAGCCTTCAGGGCTGAGAAGGGTGACTATCCCCTATCTGAGTTAGGGTTCCGGTCACATTTCAACCTTTCTCAGGGTTGGCCAAAATGGGTGGCGCACATCATGAAGAATGAAGAGTACCGGAAGCAGCTGGATGCTGCCAGAGTATTGCAAGCCATCCGGGTTTACACGGGTGACTACCATAGGGACTATGAAGCCCTAAAGGCGTTCGTGGTCCACTGCGACCCAGAAGACCACGTCTTCGTGACAGCTTTTGGTGAGATCAGCATCATCTTGGAAGACATAGCTATACTACGCTACCTCCATATCTTGGGAGAGGAGAACCCAGGGGCCCTCACCCTATCTGCAGCAGAGGAGGTGGATTTGGAGCTGTTGAAGACCTGCTCTAAGAAGAAACTGAGGAAGTCCCAATTGAAGGGGAGGGACTCCGTTCCATGTTCGAAGTATTCCTTCAGGGGTTGGAGCATATACTTCTGGAATGAGGAAGAGAACCCCAAGGCCACCAGCCTCTTCATCAAGCGCCTATGGGGGGAAGGCCTGGATAGCTCTGTCCATCTGGCGGGGTTCATCGCCTTCTGGCTCGCCCGCTTCGTCCTCGAGGGCTATCCCATGGACAAAGTACATGAGAGGATATTCCCTCTAGCAGTGAAGATCACAAGGGGAGTTCAGGTCCCGTTGGCTCCATTGTTCCTGGGATCACAGTACGAACAACTGGATCTGCTATGTGAGGACATGGCGAGGAGCAGAGGAGAAAGGGTGGTGGAGACCCTCCTGGATGCTAACTTCATCTAGCAGTTCCTGTGGGAGCGGATACGCTTCTCAAGGTTTCTTGTGCATGGAGACAATTATCGCGGTCCTAAACGTGGATTCTACTCCAAGGGCTTTGGTCTGGTTCGGATTCCTTCCCAAGCGTAACATCTGGTTGCGTTAGGTAATGAACGTAGAGGCAGAATTTGATTATAGACCATACTAGAAGGGGGGCTCAGGTTGTTGCAGCCTTTCGGGGTCATGGTGGCGACGGATACAGAGAAGAATACTGCCGCCTGGATTCAGCTATCACAAGAGGAGAGGGCATTCTTGGTGATCCTGCACCTGGGTTACCTGATCAGCCTGATCAGGGAGTATGGGAGCAACATCCCTGTCTACAACCCGCAACGCGTCCTCCGGCAGTTCGGGTTTGACTAGATAGCCCCTCCCCGTGACGTGGAGTACACACCTGCCTCAAGTGAAGTTGCAGAGTTTGCTAGAGTGAGGTTCCTTCGAGGGAGTGGCTACCTTGGGATGGAAAGGACTTCAAAGCCACCCTCGTGGCACCAGAGAGGTGAGGCAGGGTATCCTCCTGGTGGACGGACTACTGGTACAAGTCATTGGCCACCCTGGACCAGTTCTACAGAGGTGACGTAGTTCCCTAGAAGATTGATCTAGGAGAGCCCAAGGAGCAGAGGCTGAGAGGAACGAGAAGAATCACACCTTCCAGATCAAGGATGACCACCCATAATTCACGAGATTCTTGGTCACATTGTGATTCAGGACATCTATTACTGGAAGCAAGGTGGTGATGATATCCTGGCTAGTGAAGCTTCTGAGAAGGTGCCAGTAGTCCATCCTGAAGAAGCGTCTGTGGAGGAAGAGGCGGAGGAGGGTGAGGTGGATGAAGACCACATCCCCATTAGGAGTCTCTTTCCCAGGAGGAATAGGAGCGCGAGAGTGCCCAGACTCCCTCCAAGGACAGGGGTAGTCATTCCTCCGAGGCCAATTGTCTTTGAGAGGCTCCCCACTGGCGTCCTTGGAGCCAGTGTTACAGCTCCAAGCCTGGTTCCAAAGCAGCAACCGCCTCAGGGGCCAAGGACCATTGTGAAGCTAACTATTGCCCGGACCTTGAAGGTAAGATAGTAAACCATCTGCTTTCTGTATTGATTCCTCTTGTGTCATTTTCTAATTTTTTTTTCTTGTGTTGTAACAGATGATCGTTGAAGAGGGACTGGAAGTTAGTAATTCTTCCATCCCTTCCCCTCAGAAAAGGCCAGAGGGGCAAAGCTCACGGGTGTCAGCTGAGATTTCACAAGGGGGAGCTGCACCTGGAACTCTCACGAGTAGGGTACCCCAACCCTCACAAGGGGTTGTTGGAGTTGGCAGCACCAAGCTTCCTCCCCCGCCCTTCGAGGGCTCCTCGTCAGGTAAGTTTCCTTTCTCCCTTATGTACACTTCGACTGCTGAAAAGCTTCCCTAACTGACTTGTGCATTTGGTGTTGCAGTTACTGCAGAAGGGGGAAGAGTTGGGGCTAGAGTACCTCTTATGATCCCTCCGACCTTACCACATAGAGATCTTGGCAAGGATCCCTTGGTAGTGAAGCAAGAGAAAGAAATCCCTGGGGTGAGCAGGATCCCTCCTGCTCCCCCATCTATGACTTCTGGCAGCTCTTGTTGTGGACCCTCTGACTGTGGTATACACAGTCTCAGTAAGTAGTTTTTTCCTTTGAATTTTCCTTCATTATCTTTCGTGTAATACTTGACTAGCACTTGCTGTCTGCAGGATGATGAAGAGACAGTCTCCCTCGCTCCTTCGAATATTAAAGAAGGAGTGGGGAGCATTGGCGAGCCAGCAACTCCTCATGTACAACAAAGAGTTGAGGATGCTGTTGCTGCTGCTACTGTTGGTGAGGAAGAGGAAGTCTCTTCCAGGCAACCGTCCATTCCAGTGGAGACCACAATTGTACATACAGAAGTGGCGCCTTCTACTGAAGCTGCTGCTCATGTAGTTGTACCACCCCAAGAATCTGCCATTCCTGCTGCTGATCTGACGAAGACAATGGTAGAAGAGACATCTGAAGCTATTCCTCTGAAGGAACTCGAGGTCACAGCAGAGCCTTCCCTTCCTATAGTGCCTTCCCAAGCAGCTATAGGGATCTCAGGTACCCAGGCTCTAACTCCGATTGTTGGACTGAAGCGTAACAGGGGAAGCTCCGCTGATTGGGTGGAAAATCCAGAAGATGTTAAGAGAAAATATTGGATGGACCTGATCTGGGCAACGTATAGGGAGATTGTTCCTGAGACAGCACAGCTGGATCCTAAGTTCAAAATTTTTGGATATAGAGAACTATGCAAGCTTCTGAAGATCATGAGTCGAAGGACCCTGCATAGTATTACTGAAGAGGATCTTGCTATCTTGAGAAGAACGGTGAACAGCCTGAGAGGTATGAGGTTTGAGATCGATTGGCTGGTCAACTGGCTGGAGCAGTTGAAGGTCAAGGTGCAGAAATGTAGCAAGGTCAGAGCACTGGAGGATCTTGCTGCAGCCCAGTCAGAGGAAATGGAGAAATGTCAAGGCGCCTTTGAGAAGTGTAAGGCCGATTTGAGAAGTGGAAGGGAACATTACTGAACTGGACTCGTTGATGACCAAGGCTGTTGAAGAGCAAATGCAAATCCTGAAGGATACTGAAGAAGCAGAGCGAGTTGTAGGTCAAGAACAAGCCAGACTTATGGAGGTGCAGACTGCTCTTATAAGAGTTTCTCTTCCTGTTCCAGGAGCTTCCAGGCTTGGACTTCTCGAAGGGGCCTTCGAAGGCGTAACTGAATCCCAACTGACTGGGGCTCCTTGACTTTCTTCTATCTTGTAATTTTGTACTCAAATATATTCTTTGTAATGAAAAGATTCTTTTGCAAAACAAATCTTTATCAATAAAAGTACTTCCTTAGCCATTTTCCATTTACAATCTTTGAAATTGCATCCTCCTCTAATCGACTAATATTATAATATCCCGAGGCTTGAGTTGAGATGACCTCAAAAGGACCTTCCCACTTACCTCAAAAGGACCTTCCCACTTAGGAGCAAACTTAGGCTTTACAGCAGTGCTCCTTGCATACCAAGGTGCTCGCAGGACAAGTTCACCAACGTGGAAGTTTCTTGGTCTGACCAGTTTGTTGTAGGCTTGAGCAAAGATCTGATGATAGTGAAGATTTCTTTCCAAAGCTTTTTTCCTGCTCTCATCCAAATTATGTAACTCTTGAACACTTAGGAGTGCAAAATCTCTGAAATCCCAATCCACCCCACTAGCATGTAGGATCCTTGCTAAAGCAACTTGCAGCTCTACTGGAAGGAGAGCTTCTACTCCAAACACTAGAGAGAAAGGAGTTGCATTTGTATCCCTATGCTTGCTCACTATGTATGCCCACAAGGCTTGAAGTAGGGATTCGTTCCATCTCGTAGATTGGACATGCACCATCTTGCTCAGGATCTTGATCAAGGTTTTGTTGGTGGCTTCAGCTTGACCATTCCCTTGAGGGTAATAAGGAGTAGCCTTATTGTGTAGGATCTGGTAGTGTATAGTTAGTTCTCTAACTGGTCTGTTAAGGAAGGAAGTCCCATTGTCTATGATAATCCTTTGAGGGGGACCAAAATGAAGGACAATGTTATCCCTAATGAAATGAGCAACAGAAGGTCCATTGTCCTTTCTGAGAGAGATGACTTCAACCCATTTTGTGAAGTACTCTATAGCCACCAAGATCCAAGAATGCCCACGCCAACTCCTAGGATTGATGGGTCCAATCAAATCCAGGCCCCAAGTGTGAAATGGCCATGGAGTAATGATTGACTGCATTTCCTGAGAAGGTTTACAGGGGATGCCATCTTGAACCTAGCACTTCACACATTTCTTCACAAAATCTGCTACATCTGCTTCCATGGTAGGCCAATAGTAGCCTATGTCTTAGAGTTTCTTGTATAACTTCTTCTTTCCTTGATGTGGTCCAGATGTGCTGCCATGGACCTCTCGAAGGACAATGAAGATTTCTTGAGTACCCAGGCAACGCAGAGGGGTGTCACTGAAGCTCCTTTGAAACAGTTCTCCTTGCTCCATGTAGAATCAAGGGATTTTATGTTTGAGCTGAAGAACCTCAGACCTATCTGAAGGTAGAATTCCATCTCGAAGGAACTTGATATAAGGCTCCCTCCAGTCTGTAAACTCATAGACGTGGAAAGCTTCAGCAACATCAAGTGGCTCATGGCATTTAGTGCAGAAAAGTTTTAGCCTAGCAGCTTCAAACGCCATGGAAGGCCAATACACCCCTGATCTCTGGAGTCGTCTGTATAAGGCGATAGAGTCTAGAAGCCCACAGGTATCATCATGCATGGCTTGCATCTTTTCATTGGCTTCCTCTGGCCCAATGCATCTGAAGAGAGCTCCACTACCCCCTTTATAGTAGAGAGCCTTACCTTGCCTGGTAAAGTTCACCAGAATCTTCAAAGGAGTAGTAGGAGTTCGATGGGAAAGGTTATCCAGATCACAGACAATCTGACACCTCCAGTCTCCTGGGATAGGTTCTTCATCATCTTGAAGAAGTTGAGTGGAGGGAGTAGTTCTTCGGATGACCTCCAAGGTGGTTGCATCAAACTCGAATTGAAGTCTGTTTCCTAAGTTGGCCAAAGCATCAGCATGCTTGTTCTTGCTCCTCATTGTGTGAGTCAAATAATATCTTGAGAACCTTCGAAGGAGGGCCTGGATGGCTGTCCTGTAAGGAACTAGGTCAGGTTCCTTGACTGCAAACTCCTCATTGACTTGGGAGACAACCAAGGAAGAGTCTCCTGAGATGCGGATGCTCTGAATATTCAGCTGACGTGTTGGGGAGAGGCCAATCAGCAAGGCTTCATATTCCGTTCTGTTGTTTGTGCAAGGAAAATCCAGCTTGAAGGAGAAGGAGAATTGCTCTCCATTGGGGGCGATTAGCTCAATCCTTGTTCCACCACCCTGAGAGTTGGATGATCCGTCGAACTTCATCTGCAATTCGTCTTCAGAAACCACGGATACCTTGTTCATGATTTCATCCTCTTCTTTGTGAGTGGAGAAAGCAGCCAGCAGATCAGAACGGCCTGTCCTTTAATTGCTCTCGGTCTCTCGCACACAATCTCAAACTGGGCTACTTGAAGTATCCATTTGATGTGTCTTCCATAGAGAATGGGCTGAGAGAGGAGATATTTAACAGTGTCGCTCATAGTCACAAGATGAATTGTATGTGAATGTAGGTAATGCTTCAGCTTGTTCACCATGTGTACTAGAGCAAGAAACGATTTGTCTATCCTGGAATATCTTATTTCAGGCGATGTACAACCGGAGAGGTTTCCCTCGAATTTGAGCCATCATGGTGTGAGGATGGGCGAGCACTTGTCTGATGGCTTCGTAGGCTTGCTGATGTTCCTCCTTCCAGTCAAAAGAAGCATTCTTCTTTAGAAGTGGCACAAGGGGACCCAAGTGGGCGGAAAGTCTAGGTATGAACCTCCGGATGTACGACACTTGTCCAAGGAATGACTTTAGATCCTTCTGAGTCTTGGGAGGAGTCAAGTCAATGGAAGCCTTAGCCTTTGTAGGGTCCAAGTCAATTCCATGCCTACGGACTATAAACCCAAGGAATTTCCAAGAGGAAAACCCGAAGGCACACTTTGAGGGATTCATCTTGAGTTTATACATTCGGTATCTCTGAAACACTCTATCCAAAACAACCAGATGATCTCCCTTCTTGGCTGACTTGATAACCAGATCATCTACATAATCTTCAACTTCCCCATGCATCATGTCATGGAATATAGCAGTCATGGCCCTTTGGTTAGTTGCTCCAGCATTCTTGAGACCAAAAAGCACGATTGTAAAGTAGAAGTTTCCCAAAAGAGTTTTGAAAGCAGTCTTTTCAGCGTCCCTTGGGTCCATAAGGATCTGGTCATACCCTGAAAATCTATCCATGAAGGAGAATATCTCATTCCCCGCAGCGGCATCAATTAGTATATCCATCTTAGGCAAAGGGAAATTGTCCTTTGGATAGGCTTTATTAAGATCTCTGAAATCTACACAACATCTAATCTGCCCATTTTTCTTCCTTACTGGGACAATATTGGACAACCGAAAAGGATGTTGGATAGGTTTGATGAAGCCTGTTTGCAAAAGTTTCTCGACTTCAGCCTTGATTTGCAGCTCAATATCTGGCGTGAAGGTCTTTGATGCTTGCTTGACAAGACGTATTTCAGGAGAGAGGTGAAGCCTGTGAGTCACCAACCCCGGATCAAGACCTGGCATATCTTCATAGCTCCATGCGAAGACATCTTTGTATTAGGAGAACAGTGCTATGAAGGCCTTCTTATGATCTGGTTCGAGGGACGAAGAGATCTGCACAGGTTTGTTAAAGGTTGAATCCTCTCCAAGCTCAACTGTGGTCAATTCTTCCTGAACAGCCTAAACACCATCCTGTAAGTGCTCTGCGGCCTGTTCAACTTTAGATTCAGGAGCTTCTGGAATTTCTTCACTAGGGGCGCACTGTAGGACGTCAGCGGATGGAGCCCCCTGTGATTGCTATAAGCAGTGGACGTGTCTCCCGTCTGGGAGGTCCACCCTTATGCATTGGCCTTCGAAGGTCGAGGGCCTTCTGAAGGTGATGGTGTTGATGAGGAGGGAACTGAAGACAACAGCACTGGGCGAGCAATCGGTTCCAGTGTAGTCCACAATGGTAGAAGAGTTTCTTGAGGCTCGGCAACGCGGCATTCCCCTTCTGGAGCAAGTCCAGCATAATGGTTTGCCTCAGCATAATAGGTCTTTGATTCATCAAAGGGGAAGGGTATTGCCACCACCCTAATAATCTTCCTGTTCCAGATTCCCTTCAAGCACTGCTGATAGGTGGAAGGTACCACCTTCGCTCGGTGTATCCACGGTCTTCCTAATAGTGCGTGGAACGCCGCTCTGTTATCAATGACATGAAATGTGGTAGGGAATCTGAAAGATCCTACACGGAGGTTGAGAGAGATGTAGCCCATCGTCTGCTGCCACTGGGTATCAAAACCCAGAATTCGGATCTGGCTGGGGATGATGCACTTGCTGGAAACACCGATCGCCTCCAAGATCTTCAGAGGGATAAGGTTGACTGTAGAGCCACCGTCAACTAGAACCCTTCGAACCTCCACACCCTGTAAGGTGGCATTCACATACACGGGTTTGTTGTGGTTCTCTGAAGACGCCATCATGTCTTCCTCAATGAAAGTTATGGCATGCTTGCCAAGTCGTGGAGAGTGGTGTGTGGAAGCTTCCTGGCATTTCAAGAACTAGAAATGATATTTCTTCATGATTCCCAGCAATGCCTGAGTAGCTTCCATCTGTATCTCAGAGGTAAACTGCATACCCTCAAAGAACATCAGGAAGTTGGTAGTACCATGCATAGCCTCACTGGATTGGGGGGTCTGACTTCTGCCAGTTGGTAAAGATGGACATTGTCACGCCCCGAAACCCGGCACGACTTCCCATGTGGAAAGAGCACGAATATCGAGACGCGACCTTCGGGATCCATTGCTGGACCGCGGATTCGCATCACACAAGGCATGAGACAACTCAATTTAATT
>JAUPMG010090831.1:0-12569 GCA_031762675.1 Pachysandra terminalis
AGAGAGAGAGAGAGAGAGTGAGAGAGAGAGAGAGAGAGAGAGAGAGAGAGAGAGAGAGAGAGAGAGACGTTATACAGCTAAAGTTTCAGGAAATGTGGCTCAGACTTGTCACTAATTACTAGTGTAATTTTAAAACCATGTCAGATTGTTAACCATATTTCACTGTATTTGAAGTTTGGACCCATTAAATTAAATAAATATGTAAAGGATAAAAGTAATAGTTGATTCTCAATAGCTTCATCCACCATAAAAATGTCATCAGAACTATTGCATACATAAATGCATATATAAAAGTATTTTTTGTGCACAACACATTCTTGAGGCACTTTCGAAGAATCCATTGAATGGTAGGTGCAAGAACAATAATACCATATTCCCAGCTAATAGGGGTCAGTAAGAACTCAGTGAAAAAGAAACGCTAAAAGAAAAAAGATCATCTGAACAATAGTCTGAATGTGACAGCTATATTGTCATTTTAATGTTAGTATTTGTCGTGATCAGTTAGACTACATAATAGATCGTTCATTCAATAACAATGAAGAACAAAACAGATTTTCATTTTTTTAATGTATAAAAATATGTGTATGCATATTTTCATAAGCACGGTGCAAATCATGGATTTGAATATCAGTACCAGTTGTCGAACTGGTACCTCCGGTGGCAATACATACTGTCAGTTACGCAGTGCACACAAAAAAATAAAATTTGAATATAATGTAGAATGTAATACTGTCACCTTTAAAAACAAATCTTAAAGAAATAAAAAATGCACGAATTACAATTTACATGCAGACTGTACTGCCGCTAGACTATGACTAGTGATTGAGTTGGAATCACAAAATCACACACCCAACATTAAACAATCATAATACATTAAGAATTTATCACAAACATGATTATCACAATATCAATTGAAAAAAAGGTCCTCTGAAAGCTGGAAAACATTAACCAATTCATACATATTGTTCTGAACCAGACTGGGTACCATTCTGAATCATACAGGATTGGTACATACCAGCCAGCACAACAAATTAAGAAACATAGCCCACTTTAAACTTTAAAAACTTTGCCTAGCACATACCAATTGTACTGAACTGGACCATCTGTACCATTTGGTCCAGAATGGTCCCAGTACATAGTGAATGTTCCATACTGTTTTTGAAGATTTTATGGACCAACCCCTTGAGACCAGACTGGCCTGCTTTAGTACCGGTATAAACCAATGAAGATTCAAAACCAAGGTTCAAGTAACAAAAACAACCTTATCTTCAATTGTTGACACCACCAATCAACCAAAAGGGAATAAAGAACAACAACTTGCAAAGGTCACCAAACTGATCATTATAATTGCTCTAACATCAAAAGTTTCATAACGTACATAGAGATCTACATAGACACTATCTCCAATGCTTGGCAGGCATTGAATCAATTTTAATGGATCAACAGTCAACAAACAAATGTGGTCTTTGTGAATTTACATAACAGTAAACATTTCAAGATATCCTTTTAGTGCCTTTCCCCAGTTAGTTCAACAAACTGAAACATCTTCAGTATTCTTACCTGTAAAAGCATGGATGCTTTGGCACATAATACAGCAGTGCTCACAGCTGGAAAACCATTCACGAAGGAAAGGTTTGCACCCATTATTTTGCCAGGAGATGAGTTCACGAGGATGGTTACATCATCCATACCATCACTTCCCATCATCGACCATCCCTCATCTGTTAACCCGTTAACGGCTTCATTGAAGCCCCTGCAAGATGCCATTTATCAGATTATAAATCAAAGATCCATTAAGGTCAGGTAAGACGATATCCCATAGTATACCCACCTGCTTAACCTTTGGCCAAGTGCTCGTAAAGCAGCAGGCCGCCTGCCCCAACCGGTAACAGTAGACAGAGAAACCTCTTGAGCAATCTGCCTCAGCTGACGGAAAGCCTGAATGAAAAATGCCAAGGATATAACTGAAACACAAGATATTTACAGTTCCAGTTCACCCTTTATCTCAATAATATGAGTCATTCCATACCAGAGAAAATAATGCTCTTCTATTAATGATTTCAATATATACTTGGTGAAAAGATCATTCTAATGAAAAGTAACTAATAGTTGCAGTGTCTAATTGAGAATCACAGCAAGAGAATTTAGTAGATAAAAACATAATAGTAGAACAAGGTCTTACTGCCATAGTTGTCTTTTGAGCAAGCACTGTTGACGATTCATACAACGGGCGCAACACTTCGGGTACGCTCCAAGGCTGCTTCATGGATTCACCATGCATAAGTTACAACGTATGGGTTGGGAGAACACACATTTCTTCATAATTTATAGCAAAAGAACATGATTTATACGAAGCAAGGTGGCCTCTCAAGTATTTACCTCCAAATCCATATGATCAACAATGTGTATGATTGACCCACCCCCTTCGCATGGTCTTATTAAATACCCACTTGGCAGCACTTCTGCCCTCACAAAAGGCTGCACTGGTGGCATGCTCGGACCGTTCTGAGTGTTATTAAGTGATCTTTCACAGACCTGAGAATGTCATGGTACATGGTGCTATCAGAATGGCCAAGTGAAACAGCATCATGAGAGAAACATAAAAAGCTCCAAATTTTTTGCTCCATTCATATATCGCAAGACTGAGAGACATACCACCAGACTACCATCCTCCAGAGCAGAAGTATAGCGCAACAACCAGAAGTCACGGGCAGGTGCCAATGTCGTTGGCGCGTAGAGCTAAATTAAGGCACCAAAAAACAGGAATTTTTTAAGCAATTGTACATTCCAATATCCCAGCAGACATAATTAGCATAAAACAACAGTACCGACCTGCATGTATAGCAGCTCAATGGTTCCACCATTTCCAGTGGTCAACACATTTAGAACATCAACAGCTCGGCAATCACGGAACCATGAGGGCCGATCTTTGAGGATTTCTGCAACCTGGAAAGAAAACTTCTTAAAAGCTCAACCACTAGTAATTCAGAAAATCCAGAGAGAAAGAAACAAAGAAACATGATCAAGCAACCAAACATCCACTTACCCTTGTAGGTTCTAAACCCACCAGACCGCAAGCTCTAGCTGCAACTCCAGTGCAACCATGAGAAATAGCAACGATTCCAATAGAATCCGGACCAGGCTGTGCATATCAAAGAGTTCATAAGAATGAACAAACAGTTGTCAACATATCATTGAACAGAAACTTTTAACAGATCACATATCATGTTTATAGAGTCAGGGATGATGTGGAAAAATAGTTTCACATCTTGCCTTATGCTTTAGGACAAGCACTAGTTTTTGTTGTTTAATGTTATCATTTTTGAGTAAAACCAAGAAATAAAATATTAAATTACGCTCTTTAACACATTAGTTAATCCACAAAGAATATAATAGTAACCTTCATCCCAGGCATTTGGACCCACTCCACAGCGGTTCCAGTGGCCTTCGAAAGAAACTCTGTTAAAGTCTCCTCTGCGATGGACAAAAGTCTGGGAAAAATAAATCATAACCTCAGAAACCATACAACAACAAGGTGGTCACAAAGAACGAGACCAGAAAAGGACTCAACAAGAATTCTCACTGACCCTGCAGGGCTAGCATCCCTTGGCGGATGCTGCGGCGTAAGATGGTGTTGACCGGTAGTCACCACCGACTCACAACTTGTGTCTGCGGTGGCAAGAGACGTCTGCAAAATGAGAAACCCAATTCAAAAACTACAATCATCAAAAAAAAAATTAAAAAGCTATTAATTTTTTTTTTCTTTTGCTGAATAACTTAGAAACTAGAAATCAAAAAGAAGTGGGAAAAATCTGATAACCAATTCAAAAACCACAATCAGCAAAAAAAGAAAAAAAACCCACAATCAGCAAAAAAAGAAAAAAAACTAGATTTTTTTTTTCCTTCAGTTGAATAACTTCAAAGCTAGAAATCAAAAAGAAATGGAAAAAAAAAACTAATTCCCATACATTGTGGGTCTGTTGACGAAAGTAGCCATTATCATACACAAGCTGTGACACCTGCTTCTGCAATCTGTCATTCTCCTCCATTAAAAGCTTATTCATCGCCGTCAGCTTCCTATTTACAGCTTGTAGGCGTGATGACTCTTTCCGCTGCTTCTCTCTGCATCTGAAGAACAAAAAACAAGTATTAATTAGAATGGAAAACCAATTAAAGAACTAAACAACACCAAATTCACTATGAACCCATTTTTATTTTCCCCAAAATACCTCCGATTCTGAAACCAAACTTTGATTTGCTTCGGCTCAATGTTGGAGAGAATCGGGCATTCTCTGATCAGCTGTTGCCGTCGAATGGAGCTGGGCTTTGGGCACTCATGGTAGAGCCTTTCAAGCGCTTCGACTTGCTCAGGCGTGTACCGGACATACTTTCCATTGTCCATTACTGCTTTATTATCCTTGCAGGAGGTCGTCACGGCCATCATTACTTCAGTATCAGAGAAGCACAAGTAACAGAACCCAGAGAGATTCTCTTCTCAATTGAATTTCTCGCTTCTCCCTTTAAAACCCTAATGTGCAACTCCCAATATCAACTGAAGCACGTCTCTTTGTTTGTGAAATTTCAGACCTCAAGTAGCTGGGGATGAAATTGTCGTTTGGTGAGCTTAGCTTCTCCACTACCAACAAGGATATTAGCTCAGCTTCTTCGACTTCGTACTCGAGCTTGATAGCTTCAGATCAAAACATTTAAGAAGCAAAAATTGAAGAACTTTGTCTCTTAATCTTCGCTGATTCAATAATAATTTTAAAAAAATGGCGAAATGCAAAGTGAGGAGACAAATGAGGAACAGATTACTGTTTCCCAAACCGAAACGTCTATGTCCTCTTCTCAATATGAGGCAGCGGTAAACACAAGAAAAACAGATCTTTCGAGATCGGAGCTGGAAACCACCTCAAACGTCCCAAATGATCTTGAGTTCTTCACTGATGATAAACGTTTATTCTTCAAACACGTGAAACTCTTGAGACACTGTATAGATTCAGAAATGCGGACATCAAAACGGCGGAATCAGTAACCAATAACTATCCTCTTCCTTTAAACCTCAAACAAAGCAGAAATATTAAAACAAAACAGTCTAGGTTTTTGCATGCTGGGAAAAAAAGAACTACGAGATCAAGTGATGGAGATTCAAACCAGCAGTTACTTTTTTTTGCGCGGAAGTGTAAGCGATTCGTATCGGAATCTCGCCCGATTCCTTTAAACCCTAAGATGTCGCCAAAATCACTTCACAAAACTAACTTTTCGACATCGGAATCTTATCCGAAGTAGAGATTTCTAAAGATTTAAGCTCTTTTAAGTGCGCCTTTCAATAAGTGATAAAAGAAAAACCAGTAGAAACGAAGAATCAACTACGAAAATTCGCTTACACGATTGACTTCACAAGTTCCTCCTTGTCACTTCAATATGACGGCGAAAGTACACTCGTACAGATTATCTTCATCGTTTCAAGTTCTATCGTTCCTAACCTCTGAAACATTTTAGGAAAGGCAAAGGAGACGAAGCGAAAAAGAGCTTGGATGTTGTTCGTCGTCGTCTTCACTTCCTCCAAACCAAAAGCAAAACTTGCAGGAATCACAGAGAGAATATCTCATTCGAAGACATTTCTCTGCAACACAAAGCTTTCCTCCAACTTCGCAAGCGAATCGAATATGAATCTACAGAATAAAGATATCAATCAGAAACCCTAATCGCAGACAAAAAGGAAGAAAGAAATTTCATTCATGCCTGCTGCCTGCTGCCTGCTGCCTGCCGCTCGGTTCTTACACTGTTCGGCGCTTCCACTCAGCTCTTTTTGCAGAGTAGAAATGGAGTAAATTTTCAAATGCGACAAAACTGGACGAAAATGCCCTTTTGTTTGCTTGCTTGCCCCCAGATAAAATACCCCGAATATAACAACATTAAGAAAATGCCATAAATTAACTAAAGTCTCCTCTTTACCCTCTATATAAAGGTTGGTTAACAAGGGCCGATTAACTAGGAGTGTCAATTGGTTCGGTCTAAACCGAAAATCGAACAAAACAAACCGAAAAAACCCGGCTGGGTTCGAATTTTTTCATTTTGGTTTGGTTTTCGGTTTGAAAAATGAAAAATCGAAGTAATTCAGTTCGGTTTTCTAGTAATGCTTCGATTAAACCGAATCAAATTAAAATAAAATATCCTTAAATCGAACCGAACTAGACCTATATACCTCTATATATATTTGTATATCTAGATGTGTATGTATGTGTATTTATTATGTAAAATAAAATTAATTTTTTTAAATCAAACCAAAGAAATCAAATTTATGGTTTTCATTTCGGTTTGCTTCCGTTTTCGGTTTTGGAACTGTAGTTCGGTTTGGTTTAGGTTTGGCCACTAAATCGAATCAAATTACACCCCTAAAATTAACTCGTTCCTATAGGAATCTCCCAATATCAAACTCGTTCTTAATCAGTTATGGTCGATGTCACGAAGAGGCAGAATTGTTCTAGTTGTAAGATATATTAAAAATAAATATTTTTAAGTTAAATCTATAATTTTTAGATATATTTACTTATAAAATATACAATTAATATATAGATGAACGAATTATGATCGGGTTAAGCCAAATCTGAGCACAATCAAAGGACTACCAACCCCTAACATGAGTAGAGCAGAGCAAGTTGCCCCTTTATGCTGTCCCACTGCCATCCCGTATTCTTAAAATATCCTTCCAACAACCAACTAGTTGTAGGGATATATAAATAGGTCAGGCAACGAGTGTTGTCTTGTCCTGCCACTGTACGATTTGGTTTGCGCCCAAGCATGATACAGCACGATAAGCTATATAACGTCGTGTTGGGTTTAGATTCATAACTTATAATACGATCAAAACATGAATGGATTTTTGCCCAATCTTGACAAAATTATAGGTAAAAGCACGAGTTCGACCCAACACAAATCGTATTTTGTATCTTACTGAGCCTAGGAGACCCGAAATTAATCACAGCATAATTGGATTAGACCATATCGAACCGGGGATCCATTTGTACACCCTTAACTAAGTGGGAATTTTGATCTTGAAACTTAGATGTCAATTTGACTTTGTTGTGGGCAAATGTAGTCATCCTAGAAATTATAAGAGCTTAGAGCGTCTAAAATATCTGATCTAGCATAAGTAAAACAATGCAAATAGCGGGGGTGTAAAAGGAAAAAGATTATTTCATAGGTGAGTAGGAATTTGAAATCTAGCATAGTAAAATAATGAGAAAGCAGGGGCTTTTCAGGAGACAGGCTATTCCATGCGTAGGTGCGAATCTGGAAATATAACTGATAAATATAAATAAATAATAAAAAGGGGAAAAAAAAGGAAGAGGTTGTAGTGGGAGGGTTGCGTGGGTCAGAGAAGACAGAATAATGAGGGTTTCGCATGCGCATCGGTTTCCAGGATATATCACGGCATATCGTCCAGCTCCCTCCGTCATCATCACTATGTCAGTATGGCATGAATAGCATGACAAGTCATACATACGGAGACATAGATGGTGCATGAGGATGAGATGCTGGGTTAACAAGGTTTCAAGGATCGGACAGGTCGGTACGTCTCGGGATCGGCCAAAATTGGTCCGATTTTAAGTCAAGACATAACTGTTATATCGTAAGGCTCTGGACCGGACTGGTATAATCGATATCAGTACGGATCGGCTGGTACAATTGGTTCACTGATACAATGGATTTGTTGTTTTTTTTTTTAAATTACAAACTAGATGATCCAGATAGGTTTCAGTCTGAACCGGTCCGGTGGTACAAATCTTGTTTCGGATTCAGACCAAACGGTAACACCGTTACAGATAAGGTTAGATCGGACCGGTTTGGTCCCAAATCCCGAGACTTTAAACCTTGGGAGGTGGTTTATTTTTTTTTTTGGACGGGGTCCTTTTGATAAACTGGACAGCTCCCAATTTACAGTTTTATTTATTTTAAATTTTTTTTTTTTTTTGGGAGTGGGGGAGTGGTGGGGGGTGTATTGACATTTGCAAATACTTATCAAGTTGAATTTCTCTATTTGAAACTTGACATAGTAGAGCATGAAAGATGCAGCGTGCATGTATGTACATCACGCGTTCATATGTATGCATATCGTGCCCTTGGATACTTTCATTGTTTGGTAAAACGTGAAACAGCATGGATACTTTCATTGTTTGGTAAAACGTGAAACAGCAAAAAAAAAACAGAGAGACGGTACCGTATCAAATTTAATACAAGCTTTACTTAAAAAGTTGAATTCAGAAGAAAACGGTTAATGAAATGAAAAAAGGAAAGTACTTTTGGTTAAATTAAATTGTTTGAGTTTAATACGGTAGATGTTCAAAAATAAAAGAAAATCAAAAAATATAAACATAAAGTAAATTACAATTACTGTACAATAAGAAACTTTATTATTATCAATATCTATTTTTAATAAAAGTATAATTTGATATTAAGATTAAATAATTTAAATTTATAATAATAAAATAAAAAATAAAACATCAATTATAGTCCGTTTCTCTTTTTTTATCTCTTAACCAAAATCCTTTTTTTTTTTAATTTTTTTATTTATCTAAGATAGTTGATAGATTGAATTACAATATACCAAAATAAAAAATAAAACTATTTAAACCTTTGAATGAAAATAACATAAATAGATAAAAACTAATAAAAGGTTCAACTGATACCGTCATGGACGAGTCGATACAACCAATCAGGTGACCAATACAAATGGTCTAATAGATCCAGTGCCTTTTTTTTTAAATTAATAAATTGGACAGTCCAGACCGATATTGATTTAGACCGGCTCGATATCAACCCGTCCTGACTAGTATCCCTGGTTCGACGACCGCTCTTACCTATCCAAAAAATTTTAATTAAAAAAATAGACAATCCATTTTTTGTACCAGATTCGGACCAGACGTCAATCCAAACTGAGATCGATCGAGACCGGTCTGGTCCTCGATCCTCGGACTTTAAACCTTGTATAGATTGCAGCTAAACTTGGCTGCTGTGGATATTATTCAAAGATTTTAATAACGTTTAAAAACAAAATCTATAGTAAATATAGTTTAGGGTTGGCAGAGTACTTATAACGAGAGAGAGAGAGTAATCATACAACTTCTAAACGTTAAACCAAATTTTTAAGCTTTTGAGTTAGTAAATTTTTAGTACATGTTGTTTTACTATATTATCTTCTATAAATACAATAATTTTTAAATTAACTAGTAATTATTTGAGCAATATTATATTAAATCATGGTTTTATTGTTTTTTACTTAAAACTTTTAATAAAAACAATTAAATACCATTTTCTTGACAAATATACACCTAATTATTTATATAATTAATATAACAATACAACGAAACTCCTTTTTCTTTAAAAAGGGTTATTTTAGGTATTGACAAAATTTATGTGGGACCTACATACTTTATCAAATCTTAATAATTTTTTAATGATTTAAGAAAAAATCTTTATTAAGAGGATTAATCCTAAACACACTTCCTCACATCATGATAGTTTGTACTCTCTCTCTTTTCGTTACCAAAAAAATACTCTCTCGATCTTTGTGACTTATCTCTTTCTCTTCTCTATAGATATAGATATATCAAGAGTCGAGATTCCTAGATGATGATCGAAAAAAAAAATTGAAGACTTGCCGGAAAAATTGAGAAGCAATGAGTCGAGATGGGTTTTATGCGATTGAGATTCGTAGATAATGATCGAAAAAAATTGAAGTGGAGGATTGCAACGAAGTATACGAGCTTCTGGCAGACAACAAAGGAAGGGACAATAACTTGTTGCAGCCATTAGAGAGGAAAAAGAGAGAACGAATCGTGGAGAAGAAATCAAATGAACATCTTCCGATCTCTGATACTGAAGAAATATCGGATGTTTCTAGGGAAAAATCGTGGGAGAAGAAATTAGTTTGGAGATGAATATTCTACAAGGTTCGCACACCGAAATCGATGGCAGAGGAAAGATGTCGGTCAGGTGTGGGTCAGAAAATGTGATATCTTTGATGGTAGCCCAGCCAGTTTAGTCAGTCGTTGCCGACAAGATTAGTAAGACAGGTTCAGAACTAAAGCTATTATCGTTTCATGTCATCTCCATTTTTAGAATATTTTGATATCTTGATTTTCTTTGGACCTTACTTGTTAATTTTTCTTACAATACCAAAAAAAAAAAAAAAAACCCTGCAAAGTATATGGAACATAATCAAGTTGGACGGCTATGGGTGAAATTGGAAACGTAGAAAGATCTCTGAATCTTTGATTTTCTTTATGTAGTCTAATTGCAAACCAAGACGGCTCAAACATATCCTTTTGCAAAAGCTACACACGTATAATTAATTAAATGATGTTGTTCTAACAAAGTAAATATTTTTTTTTTCTTTTTCTCATTTACAGAGGATGGAGAGCAGTTACAGGACATACTTTGATCCTAAGTTTGAATCGCTTATCGAAAGGATTCATCCACCTAGGTAAATTTTTTTTCTTCGGTGGTTGATACCTTCGATTCAACTTATTTTATTTTATTTGTTCGTTTATGGTATTAACAGGGTTTGTATTGATAATGACACATGCCAAGACTGCATGCTTGTGAAGGTGAGGATGAACTTGAACTTCTTCTTCTCCTTGTTTCTGTCTCTCTTTTGAAAATAATAATAATAATAATAGGCAGAGGATCTGGATTTAGATTTGGTGATGCAACATGTACGTTGGGTTTGAAGTAGGGTCCTCTGCAATTACAAATTTCCAATTAGATGGGCGCTCAGGAAAACGACTACCATTTCAAATATAGTAGATAGGCAAATTTCAAAAAAATCTCTTGTTTTCTTTTATGGGTTTTTGGGATGAAGGAGATTGGAGACTTTGAGAAGTGGTTGAAGACCATGAATTTTGATTGCAAAAGCATCAATGCTGTGATTCGAAATGTTCAAGAATAATGATACTGTGCAAATGAATATCCTAACTATTCCCTGAATTATATGTGGATGTACTTCAAGACTATAATAAAGTAGGAACTAAATTAATTGGATCATCTTCTGATTCTTTAGTAAAATGCATCATCTTAATGCAAAATGCATCGAAATGCCTTTCCTATCATCAATTTAACAAATGTTATTATGCCATCTGATATTTTTTTATTTTTTTTTATCTTTAAATGTTTGTTTTGGTATTTTTGAAGCTATCTCAAGTATGGACATCAAGGTCCATTCTTAACAATTTTCTCCATCTCAAGCGTCCAATAGAACTTAAAAATGTACAAGTTCTTAGCCAAATCAATGATCTTCAACTTTTTCTCGAACTGATGTATTGAAAATTTAGTTTTTATTTGTCATTTATGAACCTATCCCAAGTATGATATTGGGACATTTTGACTCTCTTTTAGCTGATTATATGTAACCAGGAATTAACTTTTAATTATTTGTGCTTGCTTTCTAAGACAAGCTTAAAGAGTAAAAGAACATTAAAATTGGAAGATCTGAAGAAGCCTATTGGTGAAGTCCGCCTAAACGATGTAAGTAAGCAAGTAAAGACGTCTTTTTCTTTCTTTCTTTCTTTCTCATTTTAGTATAGTGATGAATGCTAATTGTTTGTTCATGTTTTTTTCTTTCTAAATATGTATTCAGTTAAGAAATGTACTTGGGACTCTTGCAAGCGAGGGATTTACAGTTGTTAGTGGTGATGGTGTGAGATCCCTGAAATTTATAAGATTTTAAGTAAGGGTATTTTAGTAATTTCCATACCTTGATACGGCCGCGAGGGTGATAAATTTTTTTTTAATATATGCCGTCAATAAGAAGTGTTGTGTTAATTAAAATTATAAGTTAAGTAGTGTAGACAATGAGAATAATTAAATTATTAGAATGAAGTGGCAATACCCCAAATGAGCTATGCCTAGAAGGACATTAAGAGAACTATGTGCTAGCTTCTTTAGGAAGCTAGTAACACCAAAGCTTGGTGTTACCAACTGGACTTTAGAAAAACCAAAGAAGAGGCTTCTTGAAGAAGCCAAAGATAAAGAGACGATTTTGTCTCTTTGCCTTAGAGTTTGGTTTGAGAAAAAGGGAGAAAAAAAAAAGGGAAAACGTGAAGGAGAAGAAGAAGACATGAAGAAGAATAAGCAAAGGGAAAAGAAGAAAAAGGAAGAGCTTGAAGCATTAGATTTGGGATTTTGGATTCTTCAAAAAGGTAAGCGTGTTTTGCAGTTCTAACAAGAATGTGTGAATTTTTGCATGGTTCTGAAATTGGTTTTTGATGCATGTTGAGAAAATGAACATGTTATTGTTTTTGGTTATAGGTTTTAGCCTTAGATTTGCTGTTTCTGAAATTTTCTATAAAACCATGGTTTATTCGCTTTAATGGGAAAGAAAATACTAAGAACCATCTTTCATAGAGGGGTTTTGGTTGTATGAAGTTTAGGGAATAAATTTGCAAATTTTGTAGCATGTACATGAAGTGCTAAACCCAATCCCCAACAGGTAGAGAACAAAACAGAAATCTGGGAAAATCTGTTAATGTCGATCAACCTTCTCAGTTCATTAACGTTTTTGGATT
>JAUPMG010090842.1:0-12569 GCA_031762675.1 Pachysandra terminalis
CTAGGGATTAAGGTCGGATTCCATTTAGCTTCTAATCTAGCTGATTAGCAGGCTCATCCCAATTAACTAAATTAATTGTGCCACTAAGCATGATTAACTCAGAAATCAGAATTAGGGATATTACATTAGATCTATAATTAATTGTTGGCTGCTTTACTTGTTTAGATTTATAGAATAAATTAGGTTTTGTGTATATGATGTATGGATCATATGAATGTGCTATAGAGACTGAAAAATGAATGTTAGAACCTTAGAAAATATTAGTTTTGGAAATAGGCACGAAGCCGTAATAGAAAACCCAGAAAATTGCCTAAATTATACGTTCGGTAGGAGTCTTAGCAGCTATCGAAAACCTACCGAAAATAACACACATTCTGAACTTGCTACCAAGTCTCGGTAGGAAACCTACCGAGAAGCTCGGCAGATACCGAACTCCTACCGAGGTCCAAATGGACCCAAAATTTAGGGAAAGATTCTCTAGTGAGTTGTGCACATGCTTACATAATTGGTTTGTGTGCAAAAGACCTAGAATTGGCCGAATCTTGAAAAGTATAGAAAGTCTTAAATTCAGGATTATTGGGCTGATTTGAATGGAACATGAGGTGACATCGACTCAAGTGATTTGGATATGATCATAGGACCTCAAGATAGGATCAATATGATTAGAAATGGCTACGTAGGACTTAATTAGTTGAATAGTGCTTATAGCATCCAATGTTGACTTAGGTTTGACTTATGAATGACTTGTATGTTGAATGAGGATACAGTGAGTATCCATGATTGTGAGTGTTTTTCTGTTCGAATGATTGACTGACTTGAATTGGTGATCGTGGATAGGTGAGCTTCCACCGTGGGTGAAAGTCCCTAAAGGAAAGGCATGGCATGGGTCTATTCCACCGTGGGTGAAAGTCCTAAAGGAAAGGTCTGTCCACCGTGGGTGAAAGTCCTAAAGGAAAGGTCTGTCCACCGTGGGTGAAAGTCCCTAAAGGAAAGGCATGGCATGAGTCTATTCCACCGTGGGTGAAAGTCCTAAAGGAAAGGTCTGTACAGGTGTGTTTCCACCATGGGTGAAATTCCCCAAAGAAGAGATCTGGTTACAGGTGTCCTTCCACCGTTGGTGCAAGTCCCTAAATGGAATGTGAGTATATTGTTTTATTCCACCGTGAGTGTAACTCTTTAAAGGAATAGGAATGGTGGCTTTCCTCCGTGAGTGCAAGTCCTTAAAGGAATGGGTTACTGATACAGGTGCGTTTCCACCGTGGGTGAAAGTCCCAAAAGGAATGGTACATGTAGCTTCCTCTGTGGGTGAAATTCCCTAAAAGAATAGAGTGTTACTAGTGTATTCCACCATGAGTGAAAGTCTCTTATGGAATAGGAACGGTGGCTTCTACCATGGGTGCAAGTCCCTAAAAGGATGGGTCGTATGGTCGTGAGTTGGAATGAACACGTAATTGGGCTAGGCTTGGTTATACCCTGCATTGCATTGCACTCATCTCACTTCATGCTTGCATCATACACTTGCATTGCATTGCACATGTGTTTGAGTTGGCTGTAGTGCATATTCATTAGGACTTGCTTGATTTTGATTCTGATTGTGATTGGGTCGCATTGGTCGTAGCAAGGTGAGACATTGTGGTTACTGATCGTAGCAACGTGGGACCTTGTGGTTGATTGGCCATAGCATGATGAGACCGTGTGGTGTTTGTTTGTGTTTGATTGGTCGTAGCATGGTGGGACCATGTGGTGTTTGTCTATGTATTTGATTGGCTGTAGCATAGTGGGACCATATGGTGTTTGTTGTGTAACATAGTGAGATTATGTGATTGTTGTGATCTTTGTCGTTGTGTTACATGGTGGGACCATGTGTATGCATGTATGTATGTTTTGTTTTGGAACATGGCGGGACCATGTAGAATCTATTTAAAACATGATGGGATCATGTGGGTAGTATTGACATAGTGGGATTATGGGATTGGTGAACTATTAACTTGTATATGGTATGGTTTCCATGTGATTAGAGATTTCATATGATGATTGTAATATTCATACTAGTATGTGAGATTTAGTATGATGAAATGTTTAACATACATTTGACTCTGATATTATATGATGGTTGATATGCATGAAATAATTGTATTGTTATACATGCATAAAAGTAGATATTGTAGTCTCGTTGGATTTTTCTACTAGGCTTCGGTTGATCATTATCTCTACAAGAAATCTACTCTTTTGACATGTCAGCCCTGAAAAAGAGATCCCTTTGGTTTTAGATACTTGATTTTTATGATGGTGTACACTTAGTTTTTAATTACTTTGGTTTGACCCTAGGTGGGCAGTAAACTTGTAATAGAGATTATTTTTGTTTACTTTACTTTGTTTGTGGGTTACGACAGCTCGACATACTTTTAGTTGGGCTATGGTTGGTTTTAATTTTGAGAGACTTCCGCTGTAAAAAATTTTGTTGTGACTGATTTAAGCAAGATTGGGTTGATTATGTGACTGGTCATCCGAATCCACGTAGTGGATCCGAAGGTCAATTCCTTGGAATCCTCGAATCACGAAAATCTGTGTGTTCTTCTTCTATTTATTTTCTTTCTTCCATATTTATTTGCTTTGCTTGTTCTCTTGATCCATTGAATCTCAAGATCTGGGAACTCTTGCGAGAGTTGATTAGATTGATCTATGTATGTTGGATCGGTTTAAATCCCAACAAGTCGTATCAGAGCTTTGGTTTGTCTGACCATTGGCACAGAATGTGCTTGAAAAAATTCCTGCGAAAGTTTTTCGTCGGTTTTGGTTCGCGTGGTGGGAGCGATGACTTCAGAGAGGGAATCAAGTAAAGGAATAAAGAAGTTTGATGGTTCAAACTTCGGGTATTGAAAGATGTAGATAGATGATTACCTCTACATGAAAGATCTGTACTTACCATTTGGTAAGATGCCTACAAGTATGAAGAAGGAAGAATGGGATGTGCTTGACAGAAAAGCACTCAGCACCATAAGGCTGACACTATCGAAGTCTGTTGCCTTCAATGTTAAGGCTGAGAAGACTACAACCTCTCTCATAGCATCTCTCTCTAAGATGTATGAGCAGCCATCCGCAGTAAACAAGGTGCACTTGATAAAGAAGTTCTTCAACTTGAAGATGGCCAAAGTTGAGAATTTCATAGAACATCAAAACAAATTCAATGAAATTGTTGACCAATTAACAACATTTGATATCGAATTCAAGGATGAGATTCGAGCATTGTTGATTCTCAGTCAGTTGTCTGAGAGCTGGAATGGCATGGTTACTAGGATCAGTAGCTCTGCGAGGAAGACAACATTGAAGTTTGACAATGTGACAATATGATCATGACTGAAGATATCCAGAGACAATCAGATGAAACTTCCACTTCACGATCTATATTGAACATGGAGAGCAGAGGAAGAAACTCCAAGAAGGGTTCAAATAGGGGAAGGTCCAAGTCCAACAATCATAGGTCGAAGTCTCGATCCAGGAACATTGAATGTTGGAATTGTGGTAAGAAAGGCCACTTTAAAAATCAGTGCAAAGCTCCAAAGAAAGAGAAGAAACGGAGAAGAAGCCTGAGGCGAATGTCGTTTCCGAAGACTTAGACGATGCTTTGATTTTCTCTTTGGAGGGCAAGGCGGACTTTTGGGTGCTAGATTCCATTGCATCCTTCCATGCTACCTCAAGCAGAGAATTTTTTGTAAGTTATTTACCGGATAACCTAGGGAAGGTTTATCTTGGTGATGATCAACCATGCAATGTGGTTGGCAAGGGAGATGTGCAAATCAAGTTGAATGGGTCTGTATGGAAATTGAAGGATGTGAGACACATCCCTGACTCGAGGAAAAATCTGATCTCAGCAGAATAGTTGGAAAATGAAGGTTATGTCACAACCTTCAATGGTGATAGTTGGAAGGTTTCCAAAGGCATAATGATCGTAGCACGTGGAAAGATGAGTTGTACTCTCTACACGACGATTAATGCACATGAATCAATTGCAGTTGCAGATTGTAAGGAGTATCCAAACTTATGGCACCAAAGGCTTGGACATATCAGTGAGAAATGACTTAAGGTTATGCAATCCAAAGGTAAACTACCATGGCTTCAGTCAGTTGATGTGGACTTGTGCGAAAGTTGCATTTTCGGGAAGTAGAAAAAGGTGAGTTTTAAGAAATATGACAAACCAAGAAAGCGAAAGAAGCTTGAGCTAGTTCACACTGATGTCTGGGGGCCAGCTACAGTCTCACCCATTGGCAGTAAATCCTATTTTGTGACTTTTATTGATGATCACTCTAGAAAGGCGTGGGTGTACTTCTTGAGACAGAAATCCGAGGAGTATGAGATGTTCAAGAAATGGAAAGCCGTGGTGGAGAATGAGACAGGTCTGAAAATCAAGAAGTTGAGATCCGACAATGGTGGTGAGTATGAAGACACCAGATCCAAGAAATTATGTTATGAGTATGGAATCCGATTGGAGAGGTCGTTGCCAGGAACTCCACAGCAGAATGGAGTGGCAGAACGAATGAACCGAACATTGACTGAGAGAGCCAGAAGCATTCGTATCCAGGCAAGATTACCCAAGCAATTTTGGGTAGAGGCAATCAACAGCATCATATCTAATCAATCGAGGATCATCAGTACAATTGGATCATATGTTACCAAAGGAGGTATGGAGAGGCAAGGAGGTAAAACTTTCTCATTTGAAATTTTTCGGTTGTGTTTCTTATGTGCATATCAGTGACTATGCTAGGAGTAAGCTTGATCCCAAGTCACTGAAGTGTACTTTCATTGGATACAGTGGATATTAATATGGATACCGGTTTTGGGATGACAATAACAAGAAGGAGATCAGAAGCCAAGATGTTATCTTCAATGAAAGGGTGATATAGAATAACAAAAGTGCAGCACAGTCCAACGACACAACACAGGAAGATCCAACATATGTCGAGTTGGATGATATTCTAGGGAACCGTGTGGTAAAACAGATAGTTGAGAGTTCACAGTCAGAGGAACCTACACCACAAAGTAGCACATAGCAAAGTGATGCACTGCAGAGTCCTATACCTAAGAGGTCTTCCCGGCCTCATGTTCTGAACATAAGGTATTTGAATTACATGTTGCTTACTGGTGCAGGTGAACCAGAATGCTATGATAAAGCATGTCTGGTAGCGGATGCTAGCAAGTGGGAGCTTGCAATGAATGATGAGATGAATTTCCTTATCTCCAACAGTACCTGAAAAATAACTGAGTTACCTGAGGGAAAGAAAGCTCTACACAGCAAATGGGTATATCGAGTAAAGGAGGAACATGATGGTTTCAGGAGATACAAGGCGAGGTTGGTGGTCAAAAGCTTTCAGTAAAAAGAGGGAATTGATTACATCGACATTTTTTCACCAGCTGTGAAGCTGACAACCATTCGGTCAGTTTTGAGCATTGTTATAGCAGAGGGTTTGCACATTGAGCAGTTAGATGTGAAAACTGCTTTTCTCCATGGTGATCTAAATGAGGATATATATATATGCAGCAACCAAAGGGTGTCCTAGTGAAAGGAAAAGAGAAGCTCGTATGCAAACTGGAGAAGAGCTTGTATAGTTTGAAACAGGGTCCGAAGCAGTGGTATAAGAAGTTTGACAACTTCATGCAAAGTAATGGCTACTACAAGTGCAATACTGACCACTGTTGCTATTTCAAGAGGTTTGAGTCCAGTTACATCATTTTGCTAGTTTATGTCAATGATATGTTAGTGGCAGGTTCAGATATGGATGAGATCAAAAACTTGAAGAAGCAATTCTGGAGTGCATTCGACATAAAATAATTTGGGTGCAGCGAAGTAGATTCTTGGAATGAGGATAGTAGGGATAAGCAAAAAGGTACTTTGCAATTATCTCAGGTAAAGTAACTTGGTCGTGTTTTGAAGAGATTTGGCATAAGTGATGCCACGACAGTCAGTACACCGTTGGCCAGTCATTTTCGGCTATCCAAGGATCAGTCTCCAAAGACAAATGAAGATAGAGATTTCATGGCCAAGGTTCCATATGCCTCAGCTATTGGAAGTCTAATGTCTGTCATGGTTTGCACAAGACTAGATATTGCTCATGCAGTGGGAGCAACGAGCAGATTCATGTCCAATCCAGGGAAGTAGTGAAGTGGATACTGAAGTATCCATGGGGCACTGTAGATAAATGGCTATGCTTCATAAGGGATGAGCTGAGACTACAGGGATATGTAGACGCAGACTTTGCTAGAGAGGTAGATCGCAGGAGAAGCACTACTGGGTATGTCTTTACAGTTGGCACTACTGCAGTTAATTGGATTTCGTAGATACAGAAAATTGTTGCTTTATCCATTACAGAGGCAAAGTACGTGGTAGTAACCAAGACTAGCAAAGAGATGATCTTGTTACAGAGTTTGCTAGCAGAATTGGGATTCAGGCAGGTGAAAATATTCATAGTGTTATACATTTAGCAAAGAACTCGGCATTTCATTCGAGAACCAAGCACATAGGATTATGTTATCACTTCATCGGATCTTTTCTAAAGGTAGCAAGAATCCAGCTGACATGTTAACCAAGATAGTGACGACAAGGAAACTGGAGCTGTTCTTGGATTCAGTGAGTCTTCAATCTTGAGAATATGGATGAGCACACCAGTATGCACCGATCGTTGTTGGAGTTGTTTACTTCTGAGCTTCAGTCTCTAAGTGGGAGATTGTTGGGTGTTTGTGGAGACTGTCCGGTCGACCGGGAAAGTTGGCTGGTCAACCAGGACACGATAAAGCGACAGAGTAGATTGGAGTGGAGGAATGACAGATCATCAGTCAACCAAGTAAGCCGGCCGGTCAACCGAGAATGTGGCCGATCGACCGGCCATTGCGGGTTAAGCCGCGTCAAGTCTTATTTAATACTTGTTGGTTTTCCCTTTTGTGATCAATGCGAGTTAGGGCAAGAACGAGAGTGAGAGAAAAAACACTATGAGAGAGGGTTTTTTCAGAAGGTCTCTCCGAGATTGTAAAAACTTTAAAGAGATTATAGTGAATATTGGTGCGCTCCGTGGACGTAGGCAAGATCGCCGAACCACGTAAATCTGTGTGTTCTTCTCTTTATTTTCTTTCTTCCATATTTATTTGCTTTGCTTGTTCTCTTGATCCATCAAATCTCAAGATCTGAGAACTCTTGCGTGAGTTCATTAGATTGATCTACGTGTGTTGCATCGATCTAAATCCCAACAAAAAAGATAGTTAAGAATGAAGCAAGTACAAGAATTCACCATAACAAAAACTTTGAATGGTAGTCATATCATAGTCACTACTTCAAAAGCATCACCTCAACTTGCCAGCTAGTCGCCAAAACAAAGGATAAAATTTTTAACATGTGCAATATTAACCATTGCAGAAGAAAATGAAAGAGTGTAAAAATAAAATCTACTTCATAAGTTGCTTTTTTCTTTCTTTCTTTCTTTATTTTTTGTTCTATGAAATTTCTACAAATAATGATCTACTGTTTAGAGTTATAATCTTAGCAACAGCCACTGTGTTAGTACCATAACCCGTTACATCATATTAAATGGCTTGTATCTGGTTATTTTTTGATGTAATATACAAAGAAATTATAGTTAGAAAACCAGATGATGAGCAATACACAAAATTCATGTGTGGTTGACGATTTGGTTACATATTCTTCAGCACTAATTAATGGGTTGATCTTGATCGGAGCTTGAAACTACCCCTACAAAAGCAAGAGGCAAAAGCTCTAAATGGCCTTTGCCTATTTGAGACATTTAAAATAAATCCATTCATGTAACTATAACACTTTACTATAGGTTCAAGGTGTTGGGTTTTAGACCGATCCAACACACATAGACCAATCTAATCAACTCTCGCAAGAGTTCCCAGATCTTGAGATTCGATGAATCAAGAGAACAAGCAAAAACAATAAATATGGCAGACAAAAATTAAAGAGAAGAAGAACAAACATAAATTACGTGGTTCAGTGATCTTGCCTACGTCCACATAGTACACCAATAATCCATTATCTCTTTGATGAAGTTTTACATTCTGAGAGGGGACTTTCTCAATGCCCTTAAAACTCTCTTTTGAAACTCTCTATTTTTCTCTCTCTCATTCTTGCCCTAACTCGCAAAGGGAAAAACAACCTCACTCGTTACAAAAGACTCGAGAGACTCAACTTAACCCACGATACCCCTTTATGGCCGATCGACCGGCCACTTTCCCGGTCGACTGGGGAGATTTCCTTCACTCGGTCGACCGGCCACATGCCCGGTTGACCGGTGATCGGTCATTCCTCCTGCCGCTCCAATCTGCTCCAAATTCCTTGTCGTGTCCCAGTTGACCAGCCAACTTACCTGGTCAGCCGGATAGTCTCCACAAATACCTAACAATTTCGCACTTGGAGACTAAAGCTCAGAAGTAAACACCTCCAACAATGATCGGTGCATACTGGTGCGATTATCCATATTCTCAAGCATGAAGACTCACTGAAGCTGAGCACAGCTCCAGTTTCTCTGTCGTCACTGTATTGGTTAATATGTCAGTTGGGTTCTTGCTACCATGGATCTTCACAAGTGCTAACACCTCATCCTCCAAAAGAGATCTGATGAACTCCGATGTGCTTGGTCCTCGAATGAAATGCTGAGTTCTTTGCTAGATGTATAGCACTATGCCTATCACTGTGCAAAACATTCTTCACTTGCCTGAAACCCAACTCTGCCAATAAACTCTATAACCAGGTCATCTCTTTACTATCCTCGGTTACTACCACATACTTTGCCTCTGTAGTGGATATAGCAACAATCTTCTGTATCTGTGAAATCCAACTAACTGCAGTAGTGCCAACCGTAAAGATATACTTGGAACTGCTTCTCTTGCGATCTACCTCTCTAGCAAAGTCTGCATCTACATATCCTTGTAATCTCATCTCACCCCTTCTACATATCCTTGTAATCTCATCTCACCCCTTCTGAAGCATAGGCATTTATCTGTAGTGCCCCGTAGATACCTCAGTATCCACTTCAATGCTTCCCAGTGTTGCTTCCCTGGATTGGAAATGAATCTGCTCATTGCACCCACTGTATGAGCAATATCTGGTCTGGTGCAAACTATGACATACATTAGACTTCCAATGGCTAAGGCATATGGAACCTTGGCCATGAAATCTCTATCTTAATCTGCCTTTGGAGACTGATCCTTGGATAGCCGGAAATGACTGGCCAACGGTGTACTGACTGTCTTGGCATCACTCATGCAAAATCTCTATAGAACACGACCAATATACTCTGCCTGAGATAATTGCAAAGTACCTCTTTGCTTATCCCTGCTAATCCTCATTCCAAGATTCTTCTTCGCTACACCCAAATCCTTCATGTCGAATTCACTTGACAATTGCTTCTTCAAGTTTCTTATTTCATCCACATCTAAAACTTCCACTAACAGATCATCGACATAAAGTAACAAAATGATGTAACTGAACTCAAACCTCTTGAAATAGCAACAGCGGTCAGCGTTGCACTTGTAGTAGTCATTCCTTTGCATGAAGTTGTCAAATTTCTTATACCACTGCCTCGGAGCCTGTTTCAAACCATACACGCTCTTCTCCAATTTGCAAACTAGCTTCTCCTTTTATTTCACTAGGAAACCCTCCGGTTGCTACTTATACATATCTCCTTGTCTAGATCAGCATGGAGAAATGTAGTTTTCACATCTAACTGCTCAAGGTGCAGACCCTCTACTACAACAATTCTCAAAACTGATCGAATGGCTTTCAGCTTCACAACTGGTGAAAAAAATATCGGTATAGGCAATTCTCTCTTTCTGCTGAAATCCTTTGACCACCATCCGCGCCTCGTATCTCTTGGAACCATCATGTTCCTCCTTTACTCGATACACCCATTTGTTGTGTAGAGCATTCTTTCCCTTAGGTAACTTAGCTAGTTCCCAGGTATTGTTAGAGATAAGGGACTTCATCGCATCATTCACTGCAAGCTCCCACGTGCTAGCATCCGCTACCTGACATGCTTCATCATAGCATTCAGGTTCACCTGCATCAGTAAGCAACAGGTAATTAAAATACCTTATGTTTGGAACATGAGGCCAGGAAAACCTCCTAGGAATAGCAGTCTACAGTGCATCACTCTGTTGTGTAATACTCTGCAGTGTAGGTGTAAGAGCCTGAATGATCACCCGTAATAATTAAACTAGAACTCAGGTAAAATGGAGAGCTGGTAAGCAAAACTTACAGATAGGTAGGAATTAATGCTCACTTGATCCTTAACCTCATAAAACACACTACGAACAAACCCTAAGTCTGATTAGGCAACTTAATTTAATATAGGGAGCTAGATTTATTAGATAAAAGTGACTTTAGCAATTAATTGGAAACGAAAATAGCAGGACAAGATAATAATTGTATCTTGTAGCTCTGGAGACACACTCAAACCCATAAGAAAAACCCCTCTATCAGTAGCTGCATAGGTGTTCAGTTGGAAAGTATAGGACCAGAAACCCCTTAATACCCCTACAGACACTCTTGTCATTAGGGCCTCTAAGTAGAACACAAGACTTATAACTTTATTTTCTTTCTCCTCTCTTTCTCTTGGAGCCCTTGGTGATGAAGGAAGATCATCGGAAACTCGGAGACAAGACGGAACAACCTCGACGCACCCCGGTAACACCCCAAGTTGAGTATCCCTTCCTTGATTTCTTATTTCTTGTGTTTTGGCATTGTGACCAAGGGGAAAGGCTTGTTTGTTGGATGCCTACCTCCCCTTTGGATCTATTGAATGATTTCCATGCTTAGGATGTTGTTAAAACCCCTGGACTTCCCACATGAACTAAGTTGTAAGAAATCAAATCCCTACAGTTGGGAAAGTTTAGAGAAAACCTACAAATCCACATGTAAACTAATAATCTGGACCCAAAAAAGTATAACCGAGCCTTCATGATAGGATATGTGTCCTCCAGGTGAAATTTCAGGCAGATTGGACCCTTCCCATGGTTCGACGACCTATTCGGCGGGTCGAGTAGTCCGCCGAATCTCAGAGGCTTTTCTGGGCTCACTGGAATGGTCGCCGAGACCCTGTTCGGCGAACCGAAGACCCGCCGAACCCAAAATTTGGAGACAAACCAAAGTCACTTTTGTTCTATCGAGACTCATATGGACCAGTTCCTGAAGTGCCAAATCATTTGGCACCATTTTACCATTTTCGACGAGCCGAGAGGTCGCCGAGGACCCCGCGAGTGTCTCCCCTGGTCTGATGTTGGAGATTTTGATATAGGCACGTGTAGAATGACCAACCTCACATGTTTGGCCGAGCAATAGGAGTTTTGTGGGAAACTCATGTAAGTGACCCCAAAACCCCTCCTAGAGCTCATCACCATCATTTTACACATGTTTGAGTATTAAAGGAGGTAGTTGTCATGTGTTAACCCTTGTTTTGGATGAAAAAGTTATATTTCCTTACATTCATTGCATGATTTGCACATATGAACTGTCAAATATGAATCTCTTGCCTTAATTGCATTTTGTGATGAAGACTAAGTTTAGAAGTTTTCTTATGCTTTCGTGTAATTTGGGGCATGTATGCACTCTATTTGGATTGTCTCATAATCATATTTAGTTTATGCCCTTCTTACCTTCCTATTTGACTCGATAGGTATAGAGTGATTATATGTGGCTTGTGTACTATGGTACCTTATAGAGTAAAATTATGGGGCTGTGCCTGTGTGATTGCTTGTTTGAATAAATGCATGTGACTCATTGGGTGAATGCATTAATTTAAGGATTTGAGTATTACAAGATGCATATGGACCAACTTACTATGAGAGCTCTATCTAACACCCCATGTAATACCTTGGGTTAGACTGTCATATGAGATGACTAGACTTGTTGGTCTTGTTGTCCTATGAGAGGACTATGATGTTTTCACCCAAGCTAAGAGAGAACCCTTGGGGGGTATTCCTCTGCAGAATTGTGGGAATGTGATTTCCCAAGGATCGGCACATTGGTGCGACTTGGAGAATAGAAAATCACAGTTACATCTACTGTTGGAATGTGAATGAGTATGATTCTCTGAGGGCCTACTCACATTGGCGAAAACCTCGGAGTTTTACCCATGATCAAAAATAAGTGGGGGGGGGGATTGTGCCTCCTTGGTTGAAAACCCATAAAACTATGATGTACACATATAATAATCCTATCCCTTAGCCGTAAATACGGGAATGAAGTCACATTTGTGGGACATCCTGGATAGTCGTATTGGATCATGAGGGAGCTTACCTTATTTCACTTGTCCATACAGCACACTTCACTCTGCATTGCATGTTCTTGTTAATATTATTTTGAGTCTTGTGTATGACGCACTTGGTCTAATTCCCATGTAGATTTAGGCATATGATTACTGAGATGTTGACCTTTGAGGTTATACCCAGTGAAGTATTCGCTTACTCATCACCCAGTGAAAGTATTCGCTTACACTTATTGCACTTTTCTCATAATGTTGGAGCATGAGCAAATACACTTCATTGAAGGATTACTCATTCTGGCT
>JAUPMG010090853.1:0-12569 GCA_031762675.1 Pachysandra terminalis
GGTTGGATTGGGTTTAGGTTTGGTTGGGTTAGGTTTGATTTGGGTTGGGTTTAGGTTGAGGTGGTTTGGTTTGGTTCAATTGGGTTTGGGTTAGTTGGGTGTTGGGTTATTTTGGTTTGGTTGGATTAGGTTTTATTCCTTTGGTTTGATTTTGGTTGATTGGGTTTGTTTTTCTTTCGGTTTAATTTGGGTTTGATCTGGGTTGATAGGTATGGTTTAGTGGATTTCGGGTCAGGTTTAGTGGTTGGTTCGGATTAGGTTAGGTTTAGCTGTTGGTTCGGGTTAGGTTAGGTCCAAGCTGGGTTTGGGTTTAGGTGGGTTCGGTCTGGTTGGTTTAATGGTTCAGGGGGTTTAGGATAGTGGTTTGATTTTGGGAGGTGTTGTCTTGCTATTTAACTTTCTTTTTGGGTTGGGGTTTGTGAAACGTTTTTTTGTTTTTTTGGTTTTGTTTTACATGAGAAGACAAAGGAGAAAACAGGGGAGGGAAGAAGAATAAAGAAGAGAGAGAGAGAGAGAGAGAGAGAGAGAGAGGGGAAAGGAAGAAAGAGGGTAAAGAGGGGGTTTCGGTGAGAGGATAAAAGGGGCGGAGAGAGAGAGAGAGAGAGAGATGGAGGTGCGTGCGGAAGAAAGAGAAAATGGCAGTGGCTGCGGGTGCGGCAGTGGACTTGCGGGAAGCAGGCGGCGTCGCCGGAAGAGAGAGGGAGAGAGGCAGAGAGGCAGGGTGTGCGGGTGCAGTGAGCCGAGCAGAAGAGCGGGCCAGCAGTGAACGTGGGGTTGGCAGGTTGTGCGGCTGGTGGAACGTGGTGTGAGGCGCGCGCAGGGGCGCGGGTGTTGTGCGGCAAAGATGAAGCGGGCAGGCTGCGGGCTGAGAGCCGTGGTGCGCGGGGCGGGGTGGCAGGCGGCAGGGAGAGGGCTGGGCAGAGGAGAGGGGCGAAGAGCCGTGGCAGAGAGAGACAGGCAGAGGCGTGGTGTAGCAGGCGGGGCACTGGTGGAGCCGGCAGGGGTGTGCGAGGGTGTGCAGGTGCAGCTGGGCGAGCAGGGGTAGGGGTTGTGCGCGGTAGGTGCGTGGTGGAGAGATTCGGCCTTTTTTCTCCTTTTCTCCCTTTTTTTTTCCGGCATTGGTCTCTTTAAATAAGAGAGGAGGGGAGGGAAAAAAGGAAGGGGAAGAAGGGAAGGGAAAGGAAGGAATGAGAGGAAGGGGAAGGAAGGAAGAAAGAAAAGAAAAAGAAGGGGGAAAGAGGAAGAAGAAGGAAAGAGAGGAAAAAGGAAAGAGACAGAAGGAAAAGAGAAGAGAAGAAAGAAAAGAAGAAAAAGGGTGAAGAAGAAAAAGAAGGAAAGAAAGGGGGAGAGAGCACCCACGTGCTCTCTCCAAAAATTTTCTTTTTATTTATTTATTTGTTGTTTTGATTTATTTTTATTTTTTTTGTTCTTATTTTTTCTTGATAATTTTAAAATACTAAAAATGATCCTTCGGCTCTCGAACTCGGATTTTTACAAAATCACAGTTATTTTGAAGGTATTTCAGTGCGGAATCCATATTTGATGTCAGAAAAATATTTCGACCCTTAGATTTTACTATTTGGCACAAAAGACCGGATTAGGGGCAAAATTGCCATTTTTCCAACGAACTTCAAATTTGCTCAAGATTATACTCATTGGAGAGAATTTTGGCTCAGGAATTCAAATTTGAGATTGAAAATGGATTTATGACAGAATTGGATCAGGTGAGGTCCACCAGGGGTATTCTGGTCTTTTCACATGTTTTTTGGGATTTTCGGGGATTTATGAGATTTGAGCACATGACAGAAGTGGGCTTTCATTGGATGATTGGGGATCGCCATTTTCTTTAACCAAGCCTTCTAGGAATTGCAAAAACAGGAAAACTGCACATCAGTGCAAATTGGGGTGTCTACACTAAGTATTTTATTTTGATTTTCCACTGCAATGATGAAATATTTTGATTGTAATAGCCTTATTTTCAATATTATATAAATTCTCAATTTTTAATTATGGTTTGCCTATTATTGATTTCCACTCCCTTTGTGGAATGGGGTGAGAGTTATATTTCAGACTTAAAGGACTCAAATGAGAACTTTTAGATTTGGGATGTGACACTTTCGCGCTCAAACGCATTGCAACTTTCTCATCATTGAAGGTTTTTTTTTTTTGGAAAGAGGAATTGAGGAAACGTCTTCTGTGCTCCAACGCTAACCATGCAATCTTCCTTACATTGAAGCTTTCGGGCAAGAGGAACAGGGAAAACGTCTTCCGCGCTCCAACGCTTGGTAAGCTGAAATCTACTTCGCATCAACAATAATTTTTTTTTGAAAAGATATTTTTGCAAAATTGGAATGGGGAAATTTAGTTAGTGATAGAAGGATGGTAAAGAGGGGTTTTGGAAAATCTTCTTCTCTCTTTAAGGATCCTTATGAAGATGGTTCGTTGGAACCTCCAAGAGATTGGTCAAATTATCCTCTGAAAGTTGACACATTGTGAAAACTGTACCCCCTCACTCCAAGTAGTCCAAGAAACTTCCAAGTACTACGGTGTGTTTATTTCCTCCCTTGGCGTCAATTCCTCGTGTGAACTTTAAATCTGGAGCTTATCCTCTTAGTAAAATCCGATTTGAATCACATTGACTTCATCCACTTACTTGGCGCGAATGGTGCCGCGACATGATGAGGACCGAGTCATTACGACAAAAGCTTCGTCAATGCGGTTTAAAGAATACCGTGCAGGCGTGTTGTGAGTTGAACATCCTTGTGGATCGGGAGACTATATCCTATCTCATTTGTCGTTGGGACAAGGATACTCAAACCTTCATAGGCCCTTGGGGAGAATTTACTCCTTCTCTAGAGGATTGTTCACCTATTGCTCGGTGAGCCCTTATGCTTATGAAGAGAAGTAACACCAATACTTTGATGTCGTTGATAAAGACTGATTCGTTGGTGGCGTACATAGATAGAATTTCTCGAATACATACTCTGACGATAGATGACCATCTGTATGGAGATTCGAAATTGATATTTCTTGTAGGCGCCTTTGAGAATCAAATAATAGCATGTTTGTCGATTATAAGATATTTGAAGCTTCCTTTGTAAATCCATTGCTCGTGAGATGCTCTTGTCAATAGATCATGTGTCACGACCCAAACTTAAGGTAATTCATGTGGATTCCCTTAGGTTCGAACCGTGACTCTCACCCCAACCGAGATCAGGAGTGGCAATCAATCAAATAGCCAAAAGTACAGAAATTTAATAAACATCGAAAGAAACTACTTTACTGAAAATAATTAAAATATAACTAAGTTATTACATTCAAAACAACTAATGAAATAACAATGGAAAGGAAAATAATTACATTTTATTTCCATGTTTAAATCAAATCCCTAGTTCTATACATCATATCTAATTTAAGAAATAAACCGATAAATTCGATGGTAAAACTCTTAAGTAGAAATCACTCAGCTCTTTATTATATCCAGCAATGTTCACAATAAGGGTATGGTTCATCATATTCTTCAACTAAATTACCGAAAATTGTGCAAAGGCGTCAACTACACTTAGCCCAGTAAGTAAATCAATTAAAATATACCTTTAATTGGAATAGGGTCAATACCACTACCCAATGATACAACATAAACAAGACAGCAAATAGTATATAATAGACATGATCATAGAATGAGTGATGCAATGCAATATGAATGCGGGTTCAATTATTAATGATTGCAATGCATGCTCATGCAGAAATAAAAGAAAGGGGTGATCACCAAGTGTGATCCATGCAAAGAAATATGCTATGCAACATGCATGTTGTTTGGTATTCGATTAGTGTATGTTCCACATCCGATCTAAGTCCAATATCAAAGAATGTTCCACCATAGTGAATTCATCCCCCTATATACGGTAATGTGCTAAGTGGACTATTCTATGTGCCCATCATAGTTTCTAAGAGCTTCGACCTAGAGGTCACAAGCGCCTCTGTTATTTTAAATCATAGGGAATATCCCAAGGGGCCACCTAAGTGTACTTCTCTTTTGTTATCCATACATTAGCTGATCTACTAACAAAATTTCACTCGACATCCGTCACCTATTATGATACATTTATCGAGATGAAAATAATGGAGTAGCAAGTCCCTCAACCTATTTTAGTCCATCCAGGACTTCCTCACCAAATCATGATTCACTCAAGTCTGATAAGAACTTCATAGAAGAAAAGTCTGAAGGCAAAGTCTGGTTCATGACCAGAATATGGCCATTGACCCAATTGGTTATGCTGTGCAAGTGTGGTGATTGTGCATACTAACTAATCATGAATTTAAGTGTACAGTTGTGTAATAAGGCTAAATATGAAAATATGAGATTTACATCATGGTATAAGTCATCATGATAATCAATTCAACTTAAGTAAGCATGGTATATGATTTAAACATAATCAATTGTAAAACAGTTCAATTAATCATCAATTCAAGTCATGAAAGAATCATACTTATCATACAATTAACCATTCATAATCAAACAATAAATATATTATTGAATTCCAACAATTACCCAAACATGGGCTGACCGGTAGACTGGCTAGCACACCGGTTGGTCTACCGGTAGCCTAGGCAGGTCCAAAAAATATCTGATTAAGGTCTTAGGGCTAACCCGTAGACTAACAGGCACACCGGTTGTCCATCTGGCAGCCTAGACAAGGGCCAATTAAACTGGGTGCAGGGTCTAAGGCTGGCCGGTAGGCTGGCCAGCACACCGGTTGGCCATCTGGTAGCCTAGATAGAAGGTGGTGTTTTTCCAAAAATCTCAGGGTAGCCACCAGTAGGCTAGCCAGCACACCGGCTAGCCATCCGGCTGGCTAGGCAAGGGTCATAAATCAATTAGGGAGATCTGGCAAGCTTCCGGCAGGCTACCGGCACACCGGTAGGTCTGCTGTACACCATCTGGGTGAATCGACAGGGTAGCCGGCACACCGGCAAGCTATCAGTTTGCCTAGAAATAACAATTAAGCATAATTTTTATATTCCAACACATATTTAGCAATTCTCTTCAACATAAACTCATATTTAAATTCAATTCCAAAACTAACCGAATCAAAAAAATAATCAAAATGAAAACTTACCTTGCTTGGAAAGATTAATCTTAAAATACTTAAGTTTTTATGAAAAACATAATATGCTTGAGTTGAATTCAAAGTGCTATGTCATATTCAGAGAATATGGCATGTCACCTAATCCATATCAAAAGTATAAAGTACTCGAAATTACTTACCTTGCTTGACGCGCGAATTCTTCCTCTCGAGTTGTTCTTCCTCACCTTTCCAGCTCCAACTATCTTCTTAGATTTTACGATTATGATTTGGACGACCAAGATTATGTTTATATAGTTTTTAATCTTGTTTCTTAGTTAGTCTAAAGTTTAAGTTGGTTTAGGATTAAGATTCTAATCCTATCCCTTAGATTAGATTAATTAATTTACACCCTTTAGCTGAGAGGTGTTCTGGTTCTAGTGTGAGTTAATGATTGTTATTATCTAATCTTATCCTGATTAGATTAGGTTCTTTTACTTTTAATCTTAACCTTTAGATTAGTTAATTAATCCTTACCGTTTGTTTTAAGTCTTCTAATTATATTAGGAACATTAATGGGTGTTCTATTTTAACCTTGCATATATTTCCACCAAAGGTATGGGCTACGGTGTTTCCAAGGGTTTTAATTTGTTATGGATCCCATACCAACAACATTTGAAAATGGGAGTATCAGATGAAAGAATAAGGCCCAATCCGCAACCCCATAAATTACTTGATAATCCTCAGGTGTGAACGTTATACAATGCTCATCCTTGACCATATCATCCATTTTGTTGTACCTGAGCTTCAGAGACAAAAACATGAAGTCATAATTCTCGAATAAGATTTCAATAAAAAGGAATAATCAGAGGGAGGATAAGCTCAAGAGTAGCTTCTTGGCGCACAGGCACATTTTCGGGCGTTAGCACACACACTATTAGGGGGATTGGCGCATGCACAATTGCGGGCATTAGCGTGCATTGGCTCACGCGGATGGTAGGATGCACGACGAGCACCGATTATATGCTTGTAGATGACCAAAAACCATGATTCCTTCCTCGGCATACTCATCATGTAATAAATCTTTGCTTTCGTCTTCATGACTTTGTAGATCTGAATGATATTTGGATGCCTAACATGGCATAGGATCGAGTTTTCACGCTTGATATGAGCAATCAAACCCGCTTTGAGGATCTTTTTTTTGTCAAGAACTTTAATTGTGTTTTTCTCCCCATTTCTTGGTGTGGGTTCTGTGGGAAAGAAGCTTGCTGAGCTCGTACCGACTTAGGAGGATGGGGGTGCCATTGAGGTGGGTGTCATGCTCCAAACGTCAAAGACAAGTTGGAATTTGTTTTTTGGTGTTGACGTCATGCTCTTCATTCGCTTCAGTTCCGAAGACTTAGGAAGCATCCTTCGCACGCACTAGTAACGCTGAAACATTCTGGTGAGGACGGTCCTCCCGAATATCCCTCAGATCAGTCTCACGACCCATTGATAGACGATTTATTATGTAAAACGAACTCCCCATCGTCTGGATTTGTCATGGTGTCCCATGAGTACTACAACATGTCTCCTCCCTATATCAAGGCTGACAATGGTATTCTTCGTCTATTACTTTCTATTTCGCGGTTTATCCTTCAACAAATTTATTGTTGGGAGGTGATAATCCCGAAGGGCAATTCATTCTTGCGATGGTCTAATTTTGGCGCAACCTTTTACCGAGCCGCGACTGTTTTCGTGTGTAAAGTGAGGTAAGGGACGACAGGAGGTAGTGATAATTATGACTGGGAAGAAGGTCACTGAGGCGCCATTGCTCCTTCATCGAGTACCAAGATGGCTTATGTTCAACAAACAACTGAAGAGGAAAAGAAAGAGTTAGTAAAAGCAAGAGGAAAGAAGGCAGACCTAAGGTTTTATTCATGAATACTTCTGTTAAGTCAGCTAAGACTATTCCTCCGGGGAAAAGGAGTGGAATCTCCTTGCATTGCCCTTAGTAGGCGGGGGAATATAGGATTCTCTTGTTGTGGAAAAGTTGTCGAAGGGAAGAAGCTTTCGAGTCCTTTGGCACCCCCGTTAGTCTCTGTCGAAGGATAAGGCTACGCCGGAGGAGTAAGAAGTGAATTCCAACCTGCAAGAGAGCAATGATTACAATCAAGATATTAATGTCACGAAGCTTTTAGGCTTAGATGATATAGATACTCAGGGCCTTCTTCAGTTCTTCTTACCGACAGTGACGCTCGTCGCGCATTTGTACAAGGATATACACCTCTATTTTAAGAGATTGTTTATCATCGCGGTGATCTTGGCTTGACAATTACCTTCGACAGTTTGAATTCTTTCATCATCTTATCAATTAGTATGCTTGGTGATGCTTACACGCCAAAATATCCTCATCCATTGCCTTGGATGATACTCATAATATGCGGAAGGAGCTGCAAGATGCTATTTCTATTGGGATGAAGCAAGATTGGTGGGAAGGCCCATCTAGAAGAGCATTGAAAAGGCCTTGATGCGGGTCATGAATTTTAAGGGATTGAAAATTCCCATGATTTCGTGCGAGGGCTTGGAGTCTCGCATTGCTGATTGATTGTGAGTCCAAGGTAGAATCATTGAAAGTTCAAATTTTGGAAGAGGAAAAACAGTTGTCTGCAGACAGAGCAGGATTGGTTGGTGATGTCAAGAGACTCTCTTTTACATATTCTTGGCTTAATAATAGCAAGTTCACCTGGGCGTTCTCTTAGAGAAAGTTCCTTGCCCCGGGTTGTCTTTCCTTTCCTTCAGACGTGTGAACGAGATAAGTTTGGACTTAGTTGTGTAAGACCAATGGCGCATGGCGGGGACTTGGGCAACGCACGTGAAGTCTACGCTTCTCCTCCCATGGAATATTGTAGGCAGGTTTTCATACAAATTTGTGAAGTAAAAGACTCAAAAGCACTCAATCCTGGGCGTCTCAAAATTCATTGACCTCATACTCTTCCGATCCTTCACAAGGCAAGAGACCTTGTTGGAAGCTTTTCCGGCATTCTTGGAAACTTTTTGGATGACCGACCATATATCATTCCGTAGTGGAATGTGGATGGACTATTTTGTTTTGGGGGAAGAAATAGCATCATTATCCCTTTAGAGGTCATGTTCATACTACGAAGGTCTTTTCCGTCGGCTCGGTCGCCTTTGTCTAGATGGGCATTTACATTGTCAATTTCTTGCTAGCGCATTGTTTTTTCAAGTGCGAGGTTACTACGAAGAAGTTGAAAAAGTGAAGCACGAGCACGAAAATGGTAACAACAAATTCCTGGCCATCAGGATGGATCCTTCCTATCAAATCGTGTCAATCTTAGAGACTCGGGCCTGAGTGTTGGAACATCAGATGGAAGGTATACCAAATGATGTTCATCGTGCCCAATTGAGGGGAGAAACACGCATTATCCGTCGAGAAGCTGACCCTTACAGTTTGATAGGAGTGAGGGAGGATGTTGTCGTGCGTCATAGGATCTTCTTCGATCGCCTATGTGGTTTGAATGCTTTCAAGGCTCAAATGAAATCATATTTTGGTGAAATGCCTACAGATCCTTGCCGACGGAGATGAGGATAAGGCCATTGAAGGCTCAATGCTTGGAAGAGGAAAGGTAGCTAGTCGAGGACAAGGTTAGATTGGTGGGTGACAATATGAACTTTCCTCCATGCGCACTTGGGTTGAGAATAACAAGTTCATGTACTACAATCCTTCGGCGATCCTCTTAGAGACCATGAAGGCATTGATAGAAGCTTCCTCTTCTTTTTTTTTTTTTTTTCTGATGATGATGACGAAGATGCTGCCACGACAGCGTGATATCTATTTGTCAGTGTTTGTTTTTCTTTTTTTTAACATGTAAAAGCATTTCGGATGTAATGAAGAAAGAGTTTCAATATGCTATTCATAGTTTAATTAAAACTGCTTTCCTTGATGAACGACATTAATGAATCTCATTCATGCATATGATTTAATGACATGTATATTAGAAGAAAATTATTCAAAATAAAAAGGATACGGAACTTATCCCTCATTTGGATAGCCATTGGAGTGGCGTTGATGGGATCGCATGACATTGTTCCGTCAAGTCGACTCAAGTGATAGTAGTAGCTGTTCTTGGCTATCCCTCGGATCATAAAAGGTATTCCTCCCTTGGAACGATTTTGGAAGTCGGTAACTTGGATTGGGTATGCGTAGTCACCTTTAGCATCTCATCCCCTATCTTCATTGTCCAAGATCATGGTGTTGGGTTACTTGTTCTCAATCTTATCTTGGAACAATATTCTTGAAGACCCGCAGTCTATTGCCTAGTTCCCTACGTGACAATGGTAGTAAAAAATTTTTCCTTCTTCTTACCTTCATTTTTCAGAGGTTATCTTAGAGGAGGCAGAGTCACAGCCCCATCCCTTTTCCATTGCTTTAGGATTACCATGGCATCTTTGATGCTTTTTTGGCGTTGTCTCCTCTTAGGTTCATGGTGCACTCTGTTTGCTTTGACGATTGATAGAGGTGAGTGGCCATTTCAATTCTCATACTTTCTAATACGAGACGGCAATCCTTCATCATACCGTCAATGCAAATTTGAACAAACTTCACTTCTTTAGTAGTCTCTTGACAATCTATAGTGAGATCATGGAATCGTTTCACATATGCCACAAGTCCTTCGTCGGACTTCTGTCTCTCTTTCCCTAAGTCCATGAGGGTCATGCGTCCTTCGACTATGAAAAACTTCCATAGCAGTGCCACCTTCATTTTTTTTTCTAGTTAAGAATCGATTCATGGGGGAGGTTTTCATACAAAGAGTAAGTGCATTCTGTGAGGGAATGGGGGAACTCCCTCACTTTGAGTTCGTCGTCGCCAGCAAAAGCTCCCTTGGTACTAGTGAGCTTGGTGACATCCTCATTCGACTTGCCGGTTCGCCCATTTTATTGCGGCATCAATAGCGGAACTAAATATCCCATGGGCTAAGGTCTCTCGGTTTAGGAGACGCTTCTATGATGTCGTCGACCACTCCTTGTACAGACGTAATAGGTCCTCTTTGTATCTCTCCTCAACCGCATGAAGAGATGATCCCATGGCTTGCTCTAAGGTCTTTGTCTTTCTCTCTATCTTGGTATTCTTCTAATAATGATCAGTACGTGGGAGACTTAGTCCCCAGTGAAGTCGCCAACATGTAAAGGGTGTTTTGTGAAAGAGTCACCAATGATAGTAGTACTGATCGCCATTTAGCACGGGCGAGGAAGATTAGGGGAAATAGTGGGTCAAGGTTTTAGAAGTTCATGATATCTCTTCAGAGCCACGTATCAGGAGTCTAACTTATTGAAGCTCTCCAACCCCTATTTCTCCTATTGAGGTTGTGTGAGCATATACTTCAGAGCTATGTTTAAGCAATCTTCCATACTCCTCCCATCATCCCTAATCTAATGGTGGTTTTAGATTGCACCAGCAACAGGTTACCTACGTACCCAAATAGGGATCAAGTCAGACGTAGCTCAAGGTCTAAGGATTTCATGATCTCTCTCGGCCCCTCTTTCCATCCTTTTTCATCATATGTTTCAAGGATAGTGAGACGCTATTTATAGTATTTGGAGAAAGATAACGGAAGTTAGTTTTCCGTTAGACCGTTTCTAACAGTGTCAAAGCACTAACTTGAGGTAACATGCATTAATTACCCCAGTCTCTTAGGTGGACCAATCCCGAGTCATATTGGAGAATTATAAGTTTGCCACTAAAAATCGTGACACGACATGTAGTTCATGAGAAAAGGTTGGTGACCCCCCCTGTATGTCACGCTTGTGACACCACGATATGGGCGATGGCGATCAGTAGTATGAGTGTAGTAGAAGTTATTTTAGCTTTGGAGTTGTTAAGGCTATCTAGTCTTAGAACATTCGAGGTTCTTAAACCTTAGTGCTTTTGGCGTCTCTTTAGGCCGAGGTACGGGTGACCTTCTAGGTCGTCGAGGTTCTCCATAAACAGAGATATTTGCTCACCAAGACGCATTTCCTTGGTTAATGTGAGGCGTACCACTATCTCGACTCCCCGTTGAGGGGATCCGGCTTACCACCGTGCATATCAACTTCCCGTCGAGGGGATCCGGCGTACTGTTGTGGATATCGACTTCCCATCGAGGGGATCTGGCTTATCGCCGTCACTACAGAAAAGGGGGTTTTCCCGGCGTCATTTATTGGCTGTTTTTATTAAACTGCCGTTATAAATACATTTAACGGCAGTTTTTATTAAACTGCCGATAAATCCCTTTGGTGCACTCTAAACCCCTTGGCGCGGGAAAAAAGGCAGGAGAAAATAATCATATATCGACAGTTGTTATAATAACCGCCGACATACGGCCATATAACGCGGCTGTTTTTAATAAACCACTCAGAGAGGTCTAATCAAAAGTCGGCGGTTTTATTTAAACCGCCGATACCGCACTAAAGCCCTTGGTGCGGGATAATTGGCAGGATAAACTAACCATAGATCGGCGGTTATTATAAAACCTCTGACCTAGGGTTATATAGCTCGGCGGTAATATACCGCCAAGACCGATATGATAAATAGTTGGCGATTTATTTAGATCGCCGAGACCGGCCTGGTCAATAGTCGGCGGTTTTTTAAAAACCATCAACATAGGGTTCAACATCGGCGATTTTTAAAAATTTGTCGACAAAGGTATTTTTTCTTTACCAAACTCTAACCCCTCCTCTTTTCTCCCTCTTTCTCTTTCCTCCTCCAGCTGTTGCTACGTCTGCCTTCACCGTTGCCGTTGCCGTTGAAATTGTCGTTGCCGTCGATTGTCGTCGTCGTTGTTGTCGCAGTCGCCGTCACTGCTACTGCTGTCACTCGCCGTCGCCCTCGCCGTCACTGCTGCTGCTATCATTCGCCGTCGCCATAACTCTCTGCTGCTATTCGTTGTCATCAGCAAATCCTAAGGTTTGATTTGCTTTGAAAACGCAATATATTAGTGCTTGAGATATGTTAGCAGTCACTTCGACGTCGAGTGACTGCTACTGCTGTCACTCGTCGTCGCCCTCGCCATCACTGTTGCTGCTATCACTCGCCGTCGCCATCACTCTCCGCTGCTATTCGTTGCCATCAGCAAATCCCAAGGTTTTATTTGCTTTGAAAATGAAATATATTAGTGCTTAAGATATGTTAACAGCACACTGCTCATTTAAAACTATGAGTCATGGTTTAATACAAGATTAGGAAAATTATTTTTCTCAAAATCTAATATACATTACATTTTTATAATAAGATACTAATGTGGTATCACCTTCAGCTTCAGGTATGACCGCTATTGGGTTGATGCTAAATCCAAACCCACCCACATAATAAGGTTGAGAAATGTAAACCCAAACTGACTTGTCATGACCAACCTTTTTTTTTTGTTGAAAATCACAACCCAAGCCTATCTACTTCTTGGTAGGTTGGGTCACTGATTTCCAGCTCTATCCCCAACTAGTTGGGATAAGGCATTTTCTTCTTGTTTC
>JAUPMG010090864.1:0-12569 GCA_031762675.1 Pachysandra terminalis
TGTCAAAATGCCCTTATTGATCTTGTAGCTGCAAATAAAAGAAAAAATAAAGGAACTTGTACATATACAAGTACAGATGGCCTGGAAGTACAATCAGTTGTTTCACCTGCTCATGGATCCCTGTAATCAGGTGTATATATGGTCCTCTCTTCCTTTGACCACTCTCAAATCAATTTGCCCACAATTTAGTCACGATGAGTCTGAGTTGCTGCCTTTGTAGTTTCATCGACTACATGATGTAGAGAATGAGCTATGGGGAGAACTGGAGGGCATGGATTATGGCTTGTGTGTCCTCTTTTTTGTTTTTGGTGTTGGTAAATGGCATCCTGAGGATTTATTTCAAAGTTCTAGGTGGCCTAGGCAAAGGGATTACCTATCTCCTCATATCTTCATTATTGTGGTAGAAGCTCTAAGTAGGTTGTATAAGGTGGACCTTGACTTAATTTTGGGGTCAAGTGCAGGAGGAGTCCTTCATTAGCAATATGTTGATGGTTCTTTTTTTTTTTTCTTTTGATGTTTTGTTGGATTGTGGAGTTTAACCTTAAAGAAGTAATGGGATGTAAGTCATCTTTGGCATTCGAGTAAATTTGCACATAAGCCAGTAAATTGGGCTGGGTGAGAATAAAGATAGTTTGTGAACCAACAATTTTGGATAAATTTTGTGGTTGCTTTCGTTTACATATCTTGATACTCAAGTGGAATCTAGACCTCTGTTAACTTCTATGTATGAATTGGTGATCAGTCAAGTAGAAAATCAGCTGGCTAGTTGGGATGAAGCCTATCTACATTGGGAGTCCTGGTCACACTTATAAAAGGTGCTTTAGCAGTACCCTGGCACTACTAAATATGTATCTTCTTGAGATACTAGTACGTGTTGGGCAATGGAGAGAGAAGTTGCAAAAGGGATTTTTTTAATTGAAAAATAATTTTCAACTAGTGATTGGAATTTGGTTTGTAAAGCTAAGATACTTGGTTGGGGGTCAGAAACATGGTTGTTATTCTTGATTTTGAGGGAAATTTCACACCTTTTGGAATAGAGAAATTTCTGGGAAAATTTTGCTTGTTCGTTATGTTTCTGGTAAAAATTGTATAGAATAATTTCAAAATGAAAGACATATCAATACAGGAGAAATTTTAATGCCCTTTAAAAATAAAGTTTTGAGGGGAATTTTGCTTAAGTTAATGGAAATTTAAAACCATAATCAAAAGGCTTAGATGGATGACTTGAGCTTTGTTTGACAAGTGGCTGTGGAGGTTCAGTGAGGAAGAAGGGCCCTTATGGAGACAAGTGGTTGCTTTCAAGTTTGTATTGAGGGTGGGTGGACGAGCTAGTAGAGATTTGTTGGGGCCTTATGAGTGGGAATATGAAAAGGTTATTGTAGAGATTTGTGACCAGATGAAGTGAGGAATATGAGATATTGGTGGCCACACTTGAAAATGTGATTGTAGATGAGAATAGCCAAGATAGCAGGATTTGGAGGCATGAGAAGAAAGCTCGACTCCCTTTGAAGTCTTTTAATGATGTGATACCTGGAGCCTTCAATTCTTCCACTGCATCCTTGTTGGATATGACTCAACATGAGTATTGGTGTGGAGATATGTGCTTGAAACTTCAGATCGATATCCACCTTAATGGAATCATTGTTAGGTTGGGTATACACCCATATCTCTGGACCAAGAGTGGAAGCTATTACTTTCCAAAAAAAAAAAGAGTGGATGCTATTGTCTGGACTCTTGTGTGAGTTGCATGATTAGAATGTGGCCCATAGATTTATACAGTCTATGATGTCCTGGGAATTTTGGAGCTTCTTATCTGCATTCAGTTTTGCTTGGATGTTTCCATGGGCCTTTTTGAGTCTTGGGGCAACGGAGCTTTCAATTTTGAGCAGTATGCTGTTTGCTGTGGAAGAGAGGAATGGGAAAATCCTTGGCAGGAAAAGTCAGAATGTTAGTCTTTGGCATCTCATGGGCTGGTTGATGGTGCTGAAAGAGTTTGAAGCCTTGAATGTTTCTTTCAGATTCGGATGGGTTGGTTAAGGTCTTTTGGGGGGATCCTTTCTTGTTGTTTTTGGCTGTGTTTCTCTCACAACTTTGATCTTTTGTTAATTCTCTCTACAATGAATGGAATATAATCGTTCGTTGCTGATTAAAAAAAGCACTTGCAACATATTTATTCGTTCAGCATTTTGAAAAGCAAGTGTGGAGTTCATATATGATACTAGGGTCCTTCAACTTACACTATAATTGTGTCCCATATGGCAAGTCATGGGTATGGGTATGGGGCATCTGTTGGATGTTCAATTTCCATTTACCTTTTTTAGATGGAAATTTTTGTTAGATTGGGTATGTACTTAAATATCAAAGTATGATGCGTAAAATAGTTAAAACTAGTATTCTTTTATATACCTTTTGTACATTTTTACGTATGGACGTTTATGTTGTCAAATTTCAAGTTTGTAATTGCTTTGTTTTTTGGATGGATCATTATCAGAATTATTTTTTGTGGCTTTATACAACCTACATGTTTCAAATGCCTTTTTTTTTGATAAGTTACGACATTTCATTAATCATCAAAATGAACAAGAGAACAACACTGTACAAGGAGTCACGATCTGTGATTCTGAAAAAAAAAAAGAACCGAGGCAAAACAAAATAAAATAAAAACCAAAAAGAAGTCACATTATCCGCAAAACTCCATAGTGTTCCCACTAGGCTTCCCCGCTATAAAGACCCCACCAATGCCAGAATTAAGAACATGTAAGATAACTGAAGTCCCTGGCTTAAGAATTTTATGAACCTTACCAAATGCGCATATCGCCAAAGATAGGTGGCTTCGGAAGATCATCCAAATCAAGCTTTCTAACCTCCCGCAAACCTGCTATCGATGCACAAATCTCAGCAGTCATAGAATCCGCAACACCGATTAGGCTAGCAAATGCATGGAAAATTACCCCATCTGATATACTAAAGACCCCACTAATGCCAGAATTACTTGGATTTCTCAATGAAGAACCGTCAAAAGCCAGCTTAGTAAAACCACACTCTGGGGCCTTCCACCTCATAATATATCTAGTCCTTCCTACCGAATTATACAAAATGGTGCTCTAGTGTCACACCCCGAAATCCAGTTCACATCAATAAGTGTGTAATCGCGCATCTCTATGTGATCCGGATTTTGGGGCGTGACAGATTGGTATCAGAGCTTAAGGTTTAGTGTTGTGGTTTGTTGATACTTTTAGTACTCTGATACAGATTAGTATCAGAGCTTAAAGTTGTTAAGTTCTGTGGTTAGTTGAGGAATAGTATGTGAGTAAGTATTAGGTGGTTCTGTTCTCGAAGTCCTACCTTCGTCTCATCTTGTGGATCTGTGGTGCGGCTGTAAAGTTTAAAGTACTCAATGGTTTCATAAGTTTTTACTTGGTTCAGAGAGAGAATAATCAACCGAGAGCAGCTTTGGAAGGTACATTATTAGTCTTCCATTCTTGTGCACATGTCATGTTTGACATTGGTGCTTCGCATTCTTTTATTGCTTCTGCTTTTGTATTATATTTGGATCTAGCTTGTGAGAAGCTAGATGTGGGTGTTTAGGTGTGTAATCTGGTAGGGGGCGTAGTTTCTATTACTTGAATTTGTTGATCGTGTATGATCCATGTAGGAGATTCTACCTTACCTGTGGATTTGTATGTGCTGGAGATGGGATTTGATGTCATCTGGGCATGGATTGGTTGTCTATCCACCATGCTAAGATTGACTGTTACCGACGAGTTGTGACTTTTCATGTAACGGGATTGACTCCACTCCGTTTTGTTGGTTCTGTGGGAGATCGGTTGGGGGACATGGTTGCTAGTCTATCCTTGGAGGATGAGAAGCGAACCATCGACTGTATTCCTGTGGTGTGTGAGTTTGGAGATCTATTCTAGGAAATTCCGGATTTTCCACCGCGGAGGGAGATAGAGTTCCAGATTAATCTTGTGCCAGGGAATGCACCTATTTCTATTGCGACATACTAGATGGCTCCATTTGAGTTGAAAGAACTCAAGGTTCAATTGGATCAGTTGTTGGCTTTGGGATTTGTGAGGTTCAGCACATCTCCTTGGGGTGCTCCTGTACTTCTTGTGAAGAAGGATGGCTCCATGCGATTATATGTTGATTACCGCCGATTGAATTCTGTGACGATTAAGTATCCTTTGCCAAGGATTGAGGAGTTGTTTGATCAGCTTGAGGGAGTTGTGTATTTCTCGAAACTTGATCTGAGGTGGGGCTATCATCAGTTGCGGATCAAGGATGTGGATGTTCAGAAGACAATGTTCAGGACTAGGTATGGGTTATACGAGTTTGTTGTTATGCCATTTGGTTTAACGAATGCACCTGTAGCATTCATGGACCTTATGCATAAGATTTTCCGCCCTTAGATAAGTTCGTTGTGATTTTCGTGGACGACATTATTATTTACTCTCGATCGAGAGAGGAGCATATGCAACATCTGAGGATCGTTTTGCAGTTGTTGCGATACCACCAGTTGTTTGCCCTGCTAGAGAAGTGTGATTTTTGGCAGGAGGAGGTGAAATTCCTCGGGCATGTGGTTTCTAAGGCTGGGATTTCTGTGAATCTAGCTAAGGTTGAGGCAATCTTAAATTGGGAGCAGTCCAAGAATGCTTCAGAGATCAAGAGTTTCTTAGGCTTAGCAGGTTATTGTCGGAGATTCATTCAGGGATTTTCTAGAATAGAGGCATCTCTCACTCGCTTGACTCGGAAGGATGTTAAGTTTGTGTGGAGCGAGTTTTGTGGGAAGGCATTTGTGGAACTTTGTGTACGTTTGACTTATGCACCAGTGTTGACTATTCCAGTACGGGGTGAGGACTTAGTGGTGTACACAGATGCTTCATTTCAAGGTTTGGGATGTGTTCTGATGCAGAATGGTCGGGTAGTGGCTTATGCGTCGAGACAGCTGAAAACGCATGAAGTGAACTATTCTATGCATGATTTAGAGTTGGCTGCGGTAGTTTTTTTTAATTGGTAAAAGAGAAAGATATAATATAAATATAGATGCAGAATAGTACGATAAGGGAAATACAAGTGTGGCTATACTCTCCACCCTATGTACACAAAAGGTTTGCCAAAAGAAAAAAAAACAGTAAGGATGATCTATTTGATCAGGTAGGCTACCCGAGCAATAAATGTTACCGATCAGCATACCTGAATGAGAGAAGAAGCTAGGCAGTACTCACTCTAGACAATTATCCCATTTAAATCTGAATCAAGAAAATGATGTAGAACTGAATTCCGGAAACCTGCTAAGCCAATTGAAAAGAATGGATATCACCTGATTAAGAATCAAGGGAAAGTCCTTCTCTAGGTCCTCAAAGGTTCTCCTGCTTCTCTCTTTCCAAAATCATCCAGCACACTGCTTAAGGGACAACATTCCAGATGAGACTAAAACTTGAGTTAGCTCTCTTCCTACCCCACATGCATATAAGGTCATCCAACTTTTCTGGCATCACCCACCACGGGCCAAAGTATTTGAGTACAACACTCCATAAAGAGCTGGCAAAGGGGCTGTGAATGAATAAATAAGCAATGTCTTCCTGCTGAGCTTTACACATAATACATCTATTTGGAATCATCCACTCTCTATTCAATAGGTGATCAATAGTCAAAATTTTATTCAAGACTGCAGTCCACATAAAGAATTGAGCCTTAGAAGGCAAAGGAGTACCCCAAATTGCTTGATCGAGCTCAAAGACCTTTCCTGAACACAGCCCCCCATTATAGAACGATTTGACTGAAAACAGGCCTTTCTCCCCCCACCTCTACAGTCTAACGTCTGGGCCATCACTTAGCTGGGTCCCTTGGATCTTGCCAAGCAAAGAAGAAATAGAGTTAATTTCCTTGTCAAGAAGGGGTCTTCTGAAGTCAGATTCCAAGAAAGTCCCAACTGATCCCTGTTTGCCATCTCATAAATCCATGCTTCTTGATTTTGGGACAATCTGAAGAGATCAGGAAACTGATGACTTAAAGGTTCCTCCTCACCACACCAAAGATCAATCCAGAATCTTACTCTAGTGCCATCTTTCACCTTGAAGCTAGTGCCCCCAATGAATTTTTGAATAACACTAGCAATTGCCTTCCATAGACCAACTCCATAAGGTCCTTGAAAAAGATTAGGAAACCATCCCCCAGAACCGCAGCCATACTTTGGGGTAATCACGTTTCGCCATAAGCTTTCTCTTTCTTCACCGAACCTCCATAACCATTTACCTAAGAGGGCTTCATTGAAGTGTGATATGCTTTTAATCCCTAGACCCCAAATTTTTAGGCTTGCACACCTATGACCACTTCACTAATGGCCATTTTTTGGCATCGTGCCCTCCACTCCAAAGAAAATCTCTTTGAATACTTTCCAATCTATGAGCCACTGCCATTGGGACCTTGAGAATAGATAGAAAGTAAGTGGGCAGATTAGATAAGGAGCTTTTGATGAGGGTGAGTCTACCACCCTTGGAAAGATATCTAGCTTTCTAGGTGGAAAGTTTCTCTTCGGACCGCACCACGATTGTATCCCAAACAGAAGTGGATTTAAATCTGTCTGCTAAAGGGAGTCCCAAATAAGTAGTGAGCAAAGAACCCACCTGGCACCCCAAAATAATCTTCAATTGATCTAGGTTGGCCACATCTCCAATAGCAAAAAGCTCACTTTTATTCAGATTGACTTTCAGACCTGAAACAGCTTCATAGCAGAGTAGAATACATCTCAGGATGATGAGCTGGTCCTGAACAGCTTTGCAAAAGATCAGTGTGTCTTCCGCGAACTGGAGGTGCGAAATAGTTGGGCTTTGAACATTAACAGTCACACCTTCAAGTAAATTAACTGCAACGGCCTTGCCAATCAATCTGCTAAAAGCCTCAGCAACGATAATGAATAAGAATGGAGAGAGGGGGTCACCTTGCCTGATTCCTCTCGAAGCTCCAAAAAAGCCCGAAGCCACTTCATTTATCAAAACTGAAAATGAAACCGTTGAAATGCACCATCTGATCCACCCCCTCCATTTCATACCAAATCCTATCCTCCCCACAAGATAGAAAAGTAGAATCCAACACACGTGATCGTAAGCTTTTTCTATATCAAGCTTACACATCAACCAATGCTCCTTACTTCTAAGAATAGAATCCACGCATTTGTTGGCAATAAGAACACCATCCAAGATTTGCCTGCCTCACACAAATGCTCCTTGAGAGTGCGAGATAATGCTAGAAAGTGCCTTTCTAAGTCTATTCGCCAAGAGCTTTGCCAGAATTTTATAAAAGCTCCTCACCAAACTAATGGGTCTGAAGTCTTTTAAATTGACTGCCCCTTCTTTTTTAGGGATAATGGATGGGAAAGTGACATTAGCACTTTTGACAAAGCGTCCTGTATCATAAAATTCCTGCATCGCCTTCAAAAGATCTACCTTAATAATGTTCCAGCAGGCCTTATAGAAAGCCAAGGTGAAACCATCTGGACCCGGGCCTTATCGCCATTCAACTCTTTCACAACGCCCCACACCTCCTCTTCCAGAAAGGGAGCCTCTAAACTGTCAATAATCTAGGCCATTTAATAATGGTCTAAAGTGATTAGATTCCTTTAACAAACCCTCATAATACATATTTACCGTTTTCTTGATGTCTTCCTCTTCCCTATAGATAACCCCTTCCACTTCAAGCATTCTAATGTTATTAACCCTCGATCTAGAGGTTGCGATTTTATGAAAGAATTTTGTGTTTTGATCCCCTTCTCGCAGCCAAATTGATCTAGACTTTTGGCGCCAACATATTTCCTGCAATCTTGCAAGTCTTCCAAATTCTATTTTCTGGTTTTCTCTTTCCTCCTTTCCAAGTTGATCCAAAGAGCCGTGCTCGTTATCTGCGTCCAGATGCTGTATTTTTTCTAAAACTTCTTTCAACTTTACTTCGACTCTACCAAAATATTTTTTATTCCATTATTTAATTTTCTCCTTCAAAACTTTGAGCTTCTTACAGAACACAAAGCTAGCAGAACCAGGAAATATGAAGCTTTCCCACCACTCTTTAACTTTCACTTTAAAGTCATTATCCTCTAGCTACATATTTTCAAATCTGAATGGAAACGCCTTTGTGTACGAATCCTTACACTCTAACAGGATGGGGATATGGTCAGAAATGGGTTTTGGAAGTGCAATTGCTTCCAAGCTACCAAAACACTCCTCCCAAGGAGTCACCAAAAAACGGTCGATCTTTGAACTAGCGGTTCTATCTTTGATTATTTTTCCAAGTGTAAGCTGCTCCAATTAGAGGAATGTCAATCAGCTCATTTCTATTATTAAATTCGTTAAACCCCAGCAAGATGACCTCCCCCTCCTCAATCTTTCATGGGGGAATCTAACGATCTTGTAATCTCCTCCTAAACACCACAGTCCAGAACTGCCTCTGTTAACATCTTCCAACTCCGTTTCCTTGATATTCTACTTTTGATCAACCTGCCCTTTATTACTAAATATTATTGTTTGACTCGATCTTATCATGCATTTACTGTTACTTATTTTATTCCATTTGAATGTCTAAGGTATTCTGCCATGAAGATTTTATTGCTAATGGTTGCTATGTTGTCTTTGCTGGTGGTGAAACTGATTATGAAGCATGATTCATTTGTCAAGTTACTAAATCATTAATGTCATTATTTGCAGAAACTGGTGAATCTGTGCTCATTATCAAGGGACCTCAAGGGAGAATAAATAGAGCTGTTTGGGGACCCTTGAACAGGACTATAATAAGTGCCGGTGAAGATGCAGTAATACGTGTATGGGATTCTGAGGTAAGTACAAATACTCTACATTTTATTGCTGCCCATGTTATATTCATAGAAATAGTTAAATGCCTTGAGTGGATCTGAAATTCAGTTTTTTTTTTATTTTTTTGTGATGAATGGATCATTCTACGCTATATCTGGTTCTTTGAGGGATTGCAATAATTTTTCCTCTACCTTCTGCATCTTATTTTTTCCCCTCTTCAGCATTGCTGTTTGTAGATGATTAGCTTTGGACTCGGTTTTAGGGTGTCTATTTCACGTGCAGACTGGGAAGTTGCTTAAAGAATCTGATAAAGAAAGTGGTCATCAGAAAACAATTACGTCACTGTCCAAGTCTGCAGATGGTTCACATTTCCTTACTGGCTCCCTCGATAAATCGGCCAAGGTAGTGTATTTTCATTATGTTTCAATTTTCATGTAGTGGTCGAGTTTCCTTTTCTTCTCTTCTCATTTGCTCCTCTTCGCAATTCTGTTAGCTTTGGGACACCAGATCTTTGAAGCTTATCAAGACCTATGTGACAGAACGCCCGGTCAATGCTGTGGCTATGTCTCCACTTCTTGATCATGTAGGTTTTCATGCAACTTTAATTATAAATTTTACCTAGAAGTTTATTAGTATTTTCACTGTTTTCATTCTCAGTGCAAGCTTTGTAAAATGGTTTTATTTAATGCATGTACTTAGAATTTCATCTGATGTTATTCCTACTACCGAATCAGATGATGGATATGTTCCTAACTTCTGGCTGAAATAGTTTCCTCCAAATACAAATGCTAGAAATTAAAAATAACAATATTGGAACTTGAGATGAGCCAATCAACAGATCTAGTCAAAATAGGAAATGAAAAGAATTAACCATACGTTTTTTTTTTTGTTGGCAGACAGACTTCTAATGAGGAAGTACCCAAAGATGTCATCTTATGGCCATTATGTATTTTGAGTAATAAAGCTTTGCCCTTCTGAATTGATAAAAGAGGCATTATTTCTGTTTGTAGCTTCATTCAGATGTGGTGCTGCTAAGACCTGAATTGGGTTTAGCAGCAACTAATTCAGCATCAGCTGCTAGGGCCATAGTGAAGAAAAAGTTGAAACCCAATGCAAGAATAAGCAAGGTCAATGGAGCTGAATGGACAGCTGGGATGTGTGTGTGTGTGTGTGTGTGTATGTATATAGCTAGAGGCAGGATTGGTGGGGGGAAGTTTAGTTTATTTCTGCAAAATAGATAGTCCTTGAAGTAGTTTATTTAAGTACTATCTAGGAAATAAAAATTCAGATTTGTCTCTCGAAGATAGCTCGACCTTGTACTGTGGGATAAAAAACTTAGGTTTGTGTCTGAAAGATAGCTATACCATGTAGCTGTTGATTCTTAAGCACCAACCATGGCAAAAGTTGTTGGCAAGCATGTCCTGGCCAAAACATGAATCTTAATCAATACTCATGTTATTCTTTGGTTTTAGTATTAAAGACTCCCGACTCCAATGGTGTTACCTATTAAAAAAATAAAATAAAAGAAAGAATAAAGACTTTTAATGAGATTGAAGTGAGATATGAGGGCATCTTATTGGTCTTGAGTTCTATCACAATCATTTAGATCTATTACGATCATGAAGGATATTTGAGAACGTTACTTTTTCGAGAATTGGGTGCTTTGGGGCCTTTGAGGTCTTGCTAATATTGTGGATACAATTCGTTTTATTCTATAGCAATATCTAGCATGTATAGTTGGAAGTAGGGAGGGAGGTGTTGATTTATGTTTGTTTAAAAATTTATCAGGTATTTGGTCGGGGTTTTGATTCTGATTGTGGATCGTCAAAATCAGATTCTGATTACTCCCAGAATCTGATTGTGGATCCAAATTCTTGTTGTGATGCGCTGAATTTTGAAATTTGATGCTGGTAGAATCGAAAGAATGATTGAAAATGACAGCCACAACTTAGGTTAAGGGAAACAGGGTTTCATTTAAGACATAAAAACAGGACAAGAAGAAGAATTAAAATCGGATTGTAGAATCCATCAACAATCCCATAATCGGGCTTGAGACTGATTCTGATTATAGGGCAGATTCTAGTCTGGAATCTGATTCTATGATCAGCCTCAAAATCTAACCTAAATGACCCTACTCAGTATCACAATGTTTAGTTCTGCATATGCCCTGGATTCTGTGACTCATCATCAAGTTAATGTTTTATGTCTCTGACTGATTCTTTCCTTGGGGCTGGCTGTGTGCGTTTATGCTAAAAACCTTATGGTCTCATCTGTGCCGTATCAGATGACCATATCCCAAAGAACTGTTGCGGCATTTTTGTATATTTCGTAATGGTCTCCGACTCTGTCTGCAATGCTAATTTTTTTTACATTGCCATATAGTAGCTTTATATCCGTCCAGGAAAGAAAAGAAGAATAAATTGCAGTGTTTTGTGGTTAAGTGATGACATATGTTAGCTTTGGTCTTATTTGCTGTATGTATTATGCTTTATTTACATATTTTATTTTCTTGGTGTTACTCTCTTGAGGTTTCAATGCCCTTTACGCTTTTGGCAGGTGGTTATTGGAGGTGGTCAAGATGCATCACATGTCACAATGACTGATCGTCGTGCTGGGAAGTTTGAAGCAAAATTCTTTCACAAGGTGATGTTACTTTCCTTCATGTTTATGTATGTGCAATGCTCCCTTTTTTGCCGACTCATCAGTAAATTATGTTTTGGTCCTTGAACTGGGGTTGAATAGATTCTTCAAGAAGAAATAGGGGGTGTGAAAGGACACTTTGGACCAATAAATGCTTTGGCGTTCAATCCTGATGGAAGAAGGTATGTCTCTCCCCATTTGCATGGTATTGTGGATTAAGCTTCCTGAACTGTTGACAAGCAAAGTGTGCTCAACTCAGAGTTTGATAGAAACACCCTGAAGATGCCAGAGTGTTTCTGGTTTTTTTGGAAGTTAATATATATTTCCTCCTCAAGGCAGTATATATATAAAATATTTTAATTTCTGGAGCTTTCCTCTCCCCTCCCCTTTGGTAATATTGGTAGTGAATATGATTCTCAGTTTTTTTTTCTACGTGATATAGATTGGAGATAGAATGCGGCAACTGTTTTCTCTGGTCTCTTGCAACAATCAATGCATCTATAGCCTTTTGGAATGCTTGGAATTACTGTTTTAAAACCAAGACTCAAGACTTAGACTAGAAACTAAAGTCTGATAACGTGCGAGTCGAGTGAGTTAGGTTCTAAGAATTCATAGTCAGTTCGACGATGATCGATCTTGCTGTCTATTTCCTTCCCGAGTTATTGTGTATGTGGCCATCGTCTTGTGTTGATTTGGGACCTAGATTTGTTGAATGAGTCAAAAGTACGCTTTTCAGTTATTGTTTTTTTTTCCTTTTAAGTAAGTCTTTTGATTGTGATAAAAAAGAGAAGCTTAAAAATACAGAGAAAGGGGAACATTTTAAATAATAATTTAGTTCGACATTGGATGAGTCCGGCATGTAATATAATTGACCTAAGAATATGGGAAAGGGGAACTTTTTTAGAATATGATTGTCCTGTTAACTTCAGGTATGTGTTCTGTTTGTTCTCTTTTTGCTTTGCAGAGCACCCCAGTTTATTTTCATGTGAGAACCATTTAGAAAAAAGGAAAGTGACTTATTTTATTTTCCTCTTTTTATAGTTTCTCGAGTGGAGGTGAAGATGGCTACGTGAGGTTACATCACTTTGACCCAGACTACTTTAACATCAAGCTGTAACTCTGGAG
>JAUPMG010090875.1:0-12569 GCA_031762675.1 Pachysandra terminalis
AGGTACTATTATTTTATCATATCTGCTCGTTATTTATAAGAAATAAACAAAAAAAAAAAAAAAAAGCACAACTGGTACAATTATAGTATTAAAAGCCATATATGTTCCACATTCTAATACCATGATTATATACGTGATAGTGTTATCAACATAAAAACACTTGCTGTTTACTAATTAGTTGGGACCTGCAACACAAACCTTTTAAACACTTCCCTATAGCCACTTGTGTCCCAAGCTGATATATACCTATCAAAAATTACAATATGCTTAGCAAGAAGGGGAGGGGTGTTCATTAAGATGGATCACATTGAAATGAATTATTATTCAAAGTCTCAACTAGCATCCACCCTCAAAACCCAGTTTTAGTCCAAGCCAATTTGACAAGAAGAAGAATAATGAGTATAGGTCGCTGCTGAGGTGCATATCATGTTCCATTCCTTAATATTTTGAAAACGCCACTTTCATTAGCAAACCTCTTAAATCCTTTCTTCATAAAAAGTACTGATTGTGTATTGATGTATAGAACATGTAGATGCTGCATATGCCACTGACATTTGATACTCATCAATTGGCATTTGAAACTCATCTATTTTTTCTACTAGTGTTAAGATTTTTCTTGTTTCTTCCATTCTACTTCACCACTGCTCTTTTCAAGTTCTTTTCAAGTAGATTTTGAGTTAAGGCAATCCAAGGCATCTCACATGATAGGCAAATGGACGATCTATCTTTTCTACTTGCATCAAGTTTCATTGGAAATGAACTAAGATCCGGTTTAGACTCCATATCACATTTGTCCCATCTCACATTAGGGTGCTCAGAAGGCCCAACTAAAGCGCCTCTAATTGCACTCTGACTCCCACAAACCCTCTGACCAGGGCACTGTGCAGCAGCAGCAAGCATAAAATTTCCCCCTCTCTTCCGCCATGTCACAATATTCTACTCCAGTAGCTTTGCAGAATTCGAGTGATTCTTGAATTGGGCCAAGATCTCTGTTCTGAAAGTTCAACAAAGATTTCATACACAGCAACCCCATCCTACATGGCCATCAACCTTGGGATACATCACAAAATTTTCTTCACACACCTCGATACTGATACATCCAACCTATGCACCAAGAAGATCAATCCCTCCTAACTCCACCATACAGCCAAAAGCTACTCTTATAATGTCAAATATCTTTGTTGCCCAGACATGTGGCGGTAACCAGCAAGGAAATTCAAGCCCCCTTCTCAGACAAGACCCTTGAAGCAAGCCTAGAGCCTCACATTTATCATGGCAATGAAATGACCTTATCATTCTTCATGTGAACGGACTATAAATCTGCAGGCCTATAGGATTCATGTGGAAAATAAGAGCATGCTTTAAATCATTATTAGTTTGGGGAAGTATTGTGGAGAGGAATTTTGGGGTGTAGAGTGGGAGTACTTCCTATCAGGGAGATGGACAGCATTGATCAGTTGAGAGGAATTTTGGGGTGTAGAGTGGGAGTACTTCCTACAAGAGATCATAAAAGAGTTTGGCGTGTTGGAAGCCAAAATACCTGTCTAAAGGTAGGAAGATGACTCTGATTAGATGTAGATTGTTGAACCTACCAACTTATTTTCCGTCAATTTTACAGATTCCAATATCACCAACAAAAAGAACAGAAAAAATGAAAAGAAACTTCTTGTGTAGTGGCAAAAGAAGAAAGACACAAGTATCGTTTAGTTAAATAGGCTGAAATTTACCCCAAGGAGGGAGGGAGTTTAGGTTTCACAGGGTTACTGAAGTTTAATGAAGCTTTATTGGGGAAGTGGTTGTAAAGATCTGGGGAGGAGAAGGATAATTTGTAGAGGCAGGTTATTGCTGCAAAATTTGGACTCAATTCAGGTGAATGGTCTCCACAAACATCCCAAGGCCCGTATGGCATAGGTTCATGGAAAGCCATTGCAACACATTTGAGAGAGATGCAGATAATCGAAATCTGAGGTTGATACCGTGACATAATAAGATTTTGGTTGGATACTTGGATTGGTAACCAAGCTTTCAGTTCCCTGATCTTTTCAACCTTACCCAAAACCAAGAAGGGAGAATATGAGATTACTGTCCAGGAATCACTATGGATTACCTTATAATTTGGATTTTAGAAAATCAGTGTTCAATAGAGTGATGGAGTTAATATCTGCAATGTCATCCTTGATCCAGGAATGCAATTTCAGAGAGGTACCAGAGGGACCAAACATAAGAAGATGGTTATGAGACAGCGAAAGAGCATTCTCAGTCAAATCCTTTGTTCTAAAATAACACGGTCAGAATCGAAGTTTGAGCTTCACAAAGTTCTGTGGCAATCTAGGCCCCTTCCAAAGTCGAATTCTTCATGTGGACAGTGGTCAAAGACATTAACCTTACAGTTAATCATTTGGTTTCTAGGGGAAGGATAACGCCAAATAGATCCACCATGTGTTATTCTCAACTGCAGAATCCTTACATTGCAAGCGGTTCATAAGATATGGTGCAATTTCTCGGGAAAATGTGGCATATGGGTTTTGCCAAAAGAAGTTAAAAGAGTTCCTTTATTGTTGGGCTGGAAGAGGGATAAATTGAGAAAGAAGGTATGGAATCTCTGTCCTTCGGCTATCTGGATAATTTGGAAAGAAAGGAATAGAAGACTACTTGTCCAAATCCTTTGTTCTAAACTAATGCTGTCAGAATCAAAGATTGAGCTTCATAATCTTTTGTGGCAATCTAGGCTCCTTCCAAAGTCGAATTCTTCATGTGGACAGTGGTCAAAGACAAGAACCTTACGGTTAATCATTTGGTTTCTAGAGGATGGATGACGCCAAATAGATGCACCATGTGTTCTTCAACTGTTGCAAATGGTTCATAAGATATGGTGCAATTTCTTGGAAAAATTTGGCACGGAATGAATGTTGCCGGGGAAGTTAGAAGAGTTCCTTTATTGTTGGGCTGGAAGAGGGGTAAATTGAGAGAGAAATTGCTGTGGAATCTCTATCCTTCGGCTATCTGGATAGTTTAGAACGAAAGGAATAGAAGACTACTTGCAGGGGCGCGGCTAGTTTATTTCTGGCCAAGTTCATTGCCTGAATTTAGACTTATTACTTCTGCTTCTTTCAAAGGCAACTGGAGTGTAAGAAGATGGCCAAGCTCAATGAGATTTGTTGGAGGCAGAAATCGAGAGCCTTGTGGCTGAAAGAAGGAGATACTAACACTAGGTTCTTTCATAAGGTGGCGATGTCTAGGAATATGGCCAACTTTATTGATCATCTGGTGGTTAAGGAGAAGGTGGTGGAGGGTCAGGATAACATCAAGAAGGAGGTGGTTAATTTCTATGAGAAGTTGTTTTATAAAATGGAGGATTTTAGGCCGAAATTGGATGGTGTGGCTTTTGATACTATTTGGGAGGAGGATGTTGTTTGGCTTAATAGGGAGGTGAAGGAGGAGATCAAAGGGGTGGTAGATGGCTTGAGTGGGGACAAAGCTCCTGGTCCGGATGGCTTCTCGTTTGCTTCTTTAAGAAGGGATGAGATGTGATCAAGGAGGACTTGGTGGAGGCGGTTAAGGATTTTTTTTGACAATAATAGGTCGGAGAGGAGTGCGAACACTACCTTCATTTCTCTCATTCCTAAGGTGGAAGGGGCTTCAAGGTTGAGGAACTTTAGGCCTACTAGCTTGGTTGGGAGTTTCTACAAGATTGTGTCTAAAATTCTTGCGGATAGGTTGAAAGTGATCATTGGGAAGGTGGTTTCTGAAACTCAAAAGTGCTTTTGTGGGTGGTAGGCAGATCTTAGATGGGATCCTCATAGCTAATGAATGGATTGATTCTCGGTTGAGTGAGGGGAGAAGTGGAATTGTGTGTATTATTGGACATGAAGAAGGCCTATGATCATGTTGATTGGGATTTATTACTGTACATTTTGGGTCGAATGGGTCTTAGTAGGAAGCGGAAGTATTGGATAAGACTGTGTTTTTCTACGGCGTCTCTATGTTGGTCAATGGGGAGGCTGCTGGTCTTTTCCATTCTTCGAGGGGTTTAAGGCAAGGGGATCCTCTCTCCCCTTTTCTTTGTATTTTGGTGGCCGAAGCACCGAGTAGGTTGTTGAAGAAAGCGTTTGGGAGAGGGTTTTTGTCCTGGGATGGGTTGCCCAATGGTGTCTCATTTGCAGTTTGCAGAAGACACTTCGATTTTTTGTGATGCTGCTTTTGGGCAGCTTCAGTATCTTAGGGGGATCCTTGTCTCTTTCGAAGTGGTGTCGGGTTTGAGGGTGAACCTATCTAAGAGTACTTTGTTTGGGGTGGGTGAGGTGGATGAGATGGAGAAGTTGTGTGATATTTTGGGCTGCGGTAAGGGGCCCTTTCCTACGACCTATTTGGGGATTCGTCCTGGTTCGAAGTATAAGTCTAAGGTGGTGTGGGAGCCGGTTCTTGAAAGGATGGAGAGAAAACTTGCTTCTTGGAAAGGGAGATTCTTAAATAGAGGAGGTAAGTTGAATTTACTGAAATTGGCCTTTGCAAACTTTCCCACGTATTTGTTGTCTGCTCTTATTGTTCCAGCATCGGTGACCGCTAGAATGGAGAAATTGGAAAGAGACTTTCTTTGATGTGATAATCATAGGAAAGGGAAATTTCATTGGGCTTCTTGAGACCATGTGTGTAGACCTAAAAACGAAGGGGGTTTGGGGGAGAGAAAGGTGAAGGAGTTTAATTTTGCCCTGTTGGGTAAGTGGCTTTGGCGGTTTGGGGTTGAGAGGGAGAGTTTGTGGAGGAGAGTAATTGTTGGAAAATTTGGTTGTTCACAGGATGATTGGGCTTCAATTCTGACGTCCAGCACTTTTGGGGTGGTGATGTTGAAAGCCATCTCCGGTATTCATACTCTGTTTGACAAGAGTATTTTTTTTCAGATTGGCGATGGTTCGAGGGTGAGGTTCTAGAAGGACGTGTGGTGTGGTGAAATCCCTCTTAAGGAGAGATCTCCTTCAATTTGTGGCATTACCTCATCGGTGGAGGGGATTCTATCTTTTGGGATGTGAGACTTCGTAGACTTCTATTTGAGAGAGAAGTTGAACACTTGGAGGACTCGTTGTAGGTTCTACATTCGGTTCAGATTAGACGATGGTGATGTGCATTGTTGGAGGCTTGAGAAAGATGGGAGGTATTCTGTCAGTTCATTCTATGTGTCTTTGGCCTCTCATCTTGGTCCTTTTGAGCAGGTGGATGTGGTTTAGAAATGGAAAGTCCCTTCTAATGTGGCATTCTTTCTTTGGTTGGGCTTGCATGACAAGATTCTTACGCTTGATCACTTGAAGAGTCAAGGATGGTGTAGTGACCCTCGTCCTTAAATCATAAATTAATTATGATTTAAGATTATAATCCATTATGAGAGGTTATAATAGACTCAGGGGCTTATATTGCTGAATAAAGACTGAATTACCATCAGAATTTGGATATAGGGCTTATATGTTAATAATGGAAAGCTGTGAGGTCACTTATGTAATTAATGGAATTTCAGGAGATTAGGGCCTTGGGCCCAACGTGTGAATATGTGGGGGTCATGGACTGGTCGTTTGGCCCATAAACTTAAGAGAAGCTTAGTTTGGTCTTTCTCATTTGAATTCATAGTTGTTGCTGCAACTGTTTTGGGATGGAAGGAAAGTTAACACTTTCTCTTAAACTCCTTCCAAATAGGGGGACGTGTAGTACACGACCAAGAGAAAGGAGATCTTTTTCTGCTGGAGAAAAAAGAGAAAGGAAGAAGAAGAGAAAGAAGAAGACGAGATCTCATAATTGCTGGAAAACTCTGCAAGAACAACTTTGAAGTAGGATTCCTTGGTTCTCCTCCTACTCATCTTCATAGGATTATAATAATGGGAAATATGAATAAATGTATGATGATCTTAAACAATGATGTATGGAAGAGTAAGGGTATGAATATGAAAATGGATTGATATGCGTAGAGTTTGTATGTGTACTGATATGAATGTTTATGCTATAAAAATCTGATGATTATGTGACCTAATGTTCAGTTTTATGCATATATGTGTGCTTTGATATGTAATATGGTAGAAATGATGAAGATAATGTGAAATCAATGATTATAGTGTTTTGGTTAATGTTTTAATGTTGAAATATGAAGAGTATGATTGAATGGGATTTTTGATGATTTTCTGGGAATTTTACGAGCTTCGGCTCAGGTCAAGGTTGACTCTAAGGGGGACCGAAATTTACAAAATGTGTGAAATTTCTCTGGAAAAGGGACCGAAGATGGGGGAGACCAAACGGGGAACCGAAGGGGTTCGGTCCATGTGGGGGTCGACCAAACCCAGCGACCGAAGCCCAATAGGGCCCAAATTTCATGAGGAGCTGCGATGTAACCTAGTGAGGTTGTGTATGGTGTTGGAATTCCATAATAAAGTGTGTAGTGATTTGTGCAACAAGAAGCCTAATTGCCTTGAATTGTAGTGTGTTGCATGATATGTTGTGCTCAGCTTTATGAGAGTATGTAATACTTGATTTTTCTGAGAAAGGATTGTATATAAGATATATATAAGTGGTGGACATGAAATGCATAAGATATGCATGTGTTGTGTGTGAGGTCCCTATGTGACCCAAGTATTAGATGTGCATGAGTTTAAGGGTGATCCTAGAGTGATCACTAGGTGGTTTCCAGAACTCCTAAGTTAGGAGGGTCTGATGAGAATATGTGTGTGATCCTAGAGTGATCAATGTTTATTTCCAGAACTCCCAAGTTAAGAGAGTCTGATGAGAATGTGTATGCATGAGCATGAGTTTAGGGTGCATTCCTACCTTTGGGTTGTATCCCCTGAAAGGAAGATTGTAGTTCCTACCTTGGGTAATAATCTCCCAAAAGGAAATGTGTCATGGCAATTCCTTCCTTTGGGTTGTATTCCCTAGAAGGAAGATGGCTATTCCGCCTTTGGGTTGTATCCCCTGAAAGGAAGATGGTAGTTCCTACTTTTGGGTAAGCATCCCCTAAAAGGAAGTGTTGAGGATGTTTTCCTACCTTTGGGTGGCATCCCCTGAAAGGAAATGGTAATGTGTTTGCTGTACATTCCTTGGGTAGAATTCCCATTGGAGATGTGAGTATGGTATATAATGGTTAGGCAATGCCTAACACCTTAGATTTGCATTCATTTATCTACATCATTAGCATTATGCATTATGCATCATCCACATCCATCTTCATTTCCATTCCTTGTGTGTGTTTGCCATTAGCATCATATGCTTGATTCATCTTCATGTTCACTTTGTACTTGTGTTTATTGTATGTCATCCAATTTCATATGGGTGTTGATTGTTGTGCGTTATCGTTATGAGGATGATGGTTATAGCGTACCATTGTTATAAGAATGATTACAAACATGAGATAGTTATGGTATAATTACTGTTATGAGAATCATTATGAGTACGATAATGATTGCGAATATGAGATTAGTGGTGTGTGAGAAAGTTACTGTTCATCATTGTTATGAGTATATGATTGATTATTGATCATTATCAATGTGGGTGTGAAATTTAAAGCATGTGTTAAAATGAGAGTTTTGCATGGAGTGAGTTATTGTTGTATGACTGTGGAAATGATTAGAAGCATAGTCCTTGGTTTTTTATTGAGCCTCCAAAGCTCACGCCTACGTGCAACAGGTTACCTTCAAGGATGAGGAGCTGGAAATGGATTGAATGGACACGAAATGAACATGTTGGTTGCTGTTTTTATGAGATGCTGATTATCATTAGTTTTTGTTTTGTTTTATCTGGAACATGGTGTAATTTTGACCCAAGAGGGCAGTGGATTTGTTAAGTTGTTTTAAGGTTTGGAGATTTGAACCACGGTCGTATTTGAATGGTTATTGTTTTAATTTATTGAGACTTTCGCTGTTTATTAGTTGCAACTCTGATGGAACATATGGTATGGTGTTGATGGATTGGCCGCATCCATTGGTTTGGATCCGAAGGTCACTCCTTGAATATCCTTGAGATTACGCATCTCGGATTCGGGGTGTGACAGATGGTCTTACCAAGAAACAGTTGATCATTTGTTGGTGCATCGTGTGGTGGATGATAGATGCTGGTCTTTTGTTAGAGCTAAAATTTAACTTTGTTTGGGTTTCTCCTCCTAGCTTTCTTCTTCTGGGTTGGGGTGTGAGGAAAGCCAAGGGTAGAAGGAATGTTTTTTGGAACCTTGTGCCTGGAGCTGTGCCTTAATCTATTTGGCTTGAAAAGAATCAGAGATTTTTTTATGACAAGGAAGCTTCTTGGGAGGTGTTGCGGAATCATATGTTGTCCTTAATGTTCTTTTGGGCTTCCTTGTTTGTTGACTTGAGAGGTCTTTCTTTTTCAGATTTTGCTTGGGGTGATAATTTCTTTTTCATGCGAGTAATTGGATGTTTTTTTTTTTTCTGGGGGAGGTTGGGTTTACTTTTTGTGTGCAGATTGCACCTGTGATCATACTGTAATTTTCTGCACTTTTTATATAATATAACACTTTATGGAGAAAAAAAAATAGCAGTATGGGAATGGAGAGTTTATAGTTTCTTTTTGGGGGATATACTGCTAGGGCTCTTTTCCACATTAACCATATAGCATATAGTCTGCATGTACATAGGTTGATTTCGAGTTCTGTTCTTTACTTGTCATTTATGTGCCCTTACACTCTATACTAATACATTATACATTTTATCAATCAAAAAATTGCATTGCCTACTATTAGAAGTGCAATCAGCATTGTCTTATGGCAGCCACAAGCTCTGAAGCACATGGTTCATTTTCAAGTATGCATGAAAGAGTATACTTCTGACCGTTATCAATAACATCCTTATCCTGTTCCACAGGTAGGATGGAGGCCCAGTCACAATTTAAAATATAGCCTATGGTGCAATTAATAAACAGGAAGTTATTAAAGGCTTTAGTGTAAGCCTGATCCTTGACCAAAGATCCAGCTTTAGGATGTTGAGGTTCCCCTGTTGCCATATATGATATGCTATGTTTCCAAACTCAATATATCTACATACGATAGGACAGATTTACAGGCTCATAAAACACAACCGGAATCTTCTAATCCTAAACCATCGAAACACCAAGTTGGTGCCTTCGATCATTGATGAATGGAAAAAAATCCTCAAGGACATCCCACTGGTATTATATTTTTCATGTTAAGCTTACTAAGGAATGCTGTCCACAGACAAAAATTTTGATCCTCGGAGGGACTGAAAGCCCAAAAACTTGCCTGTGCGGGAGAATTCCAATGTCCTCCCCTCTTATAAAGAGGGCAAAATTTTGAAGAGGATCTACAGGAGAAGTGACCATTCAACTCAAGAGATCAGAGTCTGGTATCCAAATATAGTATATCAATGAAGATATCTTTTAAATACTCAAATACAACAGCTAACCTAGCACCAACATATCGGCTGATTTTAGACCAGTGTGGAACTGTAAGTTCCACTCTAGACCACACTGGGTAGGGTTCCCATCTGCAACTATAATTCACCCCGCTACAAGTCTTTCCAAAATAGATTTCTTTTTCAATCCCCAAAACTGAAGTGAGCTAATTTTGCAATGTGTTTCCCAAGACTCGTACAAAAATTGGATCTAGGATCAATGTTCCAACCCATTTGAACTGAATCCCTATTTGCTACAAATGACTATTTGCCAAAGGCCATTTATCTCATACTAACTCTCCATAGCCATTTACTCAACAAAGCATAATTTAATTTTTTTTTTTTTTGATAATTAACAGAACATTTCATTAATTATCAAGGAGAAAAGCTTAATTGCAGATCATTACTCAGGTTCAAGCCTCCTCTTATGCTCTTCTACAGCCTATCCAACTTAATGAAGTGATCCTTTCTTTCCTCACCTTCCCACAAAAAATTCCTTTAAATATTTTCTAATTTCTTAAGCAATGGTCAGAGGAATCCTAAACAAGCAAACTGCAAATTACCAAGCGTAAACCTAATCAACGCAATCCTACCACCCAATCAAAAGAACTTCCTTTTCCAACTAGCCATTCGTATTCAAACTTTTCTGCACCGAGGCCTCAAAACCTAAGATTCCTAAGTTTGACGTCTAACAGCACTGATTCCTAAGAGCTTCTTTCGAAGTGGTGCACAAAAGCATTTGAATAACAGCTCTACATTATTTTCTAAGTTTTAGTCTTCTTTATCTTTTGGGTGGTGGTGGTGGTGGTGGTGGGTGGGTCGGGTACCCTCAAGTAAAGCTCATTCTATATTGTCCTCAAGATAAGTTCTCTTATTAAAAAAGCTAGCTAGAATCTGCAAATGGTACTTTCTAGTTCAGTAACAACAACAACAAAATGTCTTAGTTTTGCAGCAGTTGTTAGTTTCAAAAGCACTTCATCCCAGGTAAATTGTTAATGATTGCATACTAAGAAATTACAAACTTGCAGCCATCTTGTGTCTAAGTTTATCCCAAATTAAATTAAAATATAACTTCCGTGCATCATCTCTACCTTAAATTAGATCCAGGTTGTCAATGTTGCTGTCGCAAGCATATCACCATACCTTATCGAGGATAGGTCGGTGACATATAACCGACATGGTAAAATAAAATAAATAAATAAATAAATATGGTGAAAATAGGTCTTTTTTATTAAAAAAAATTTATTAATGAAACTTTGTATCTCAAGTAAAGCTCATTCTACATGGTCCTCAAGGTGTGTTCTCTTATTTAAAAAAGCTAGCTAGAATATACAAATGCTATTTTCTGGCTCAGTAACAACAAAATGACTTAGTTTTGAGGCAGTTGTTAATTTCAAAAGTACTTCATCCCAGATAAATTGTTGATGATTGACTACTAAGAAAGAACAAACTTCCAGCCACCTTGTTCCTAAGTTGATCCCAAATTAAAATATAACTTCCGTGCATCATCTCTACCTTAAATTATTTTTGTCCCAATATTGCAGTACAAATATTTATACACCTGCCCCCCCGCCCCCCCCAACCTAACCTATCATTACCAGTGGTCTACTACAAACTATAGAAAATAAAGTAATTAAGTGTAAGAAGCAAACATAGCCTATGCTGCCTTAGTTCCATATATAAAAAGGAATAACAAGTTAAATGCTCCACATATCAAGAAAGCTTTACATCTTGCAGAACTAGTTAAATCACCTGACAACATCACTTCAATGAAAGAAAAATGTGATCCAGGTTGTCAATGTCAATGTCGCAAGCATATCACCATACCTTTCCGAGGATAGGTCGGTGACCTATCGCCAACATGGTAAAAAAATAATAAATAAATAAATAAAAGTGGGGAAAATAGGTCTTTTTTAATAAACCTTGTAGGGATATAACTTAGACCTTTTTTTTTTATAATTAACTTAGAACTAAATACATCTAATAACCTAAAATATGACAAAAGTAATGCATATATAGGGATGGTGGGGTGATGAGGATGACATTGAGCTGAGACGCCACTCTTTATGGATATGATGTACTGACGTCTCCTTATTGTGTTTACTCGTTTCATCTAATTGTATTGTCATTTGAACAATTTTATTGTGTTGCTTGTATTTAAATATGTATGTGTCTTATTTATGCTATCTTTGTGGATGATTTCTCCATTTCTTCACATACCAGTACGCTGTCGTATCTTCCCAAGTATATGTCATTAGCATATATTTTTTTGTCATATTTTGGTTATTTAAAAAGTATTTATCTCTAAATTAGACTGCTACAAAGTTTTATTAAAATTATCACCAATTTTTCACTTTTTCTTCAACTTTTTCACTTTTTTTTCCACCATGAATTTCATTTTTTTCTCCACCATGAGTCCCATATGTCGTCGACATATCGCGAAATGTCGTGACATGTCGACGACATATGGAGGGCATAGTGGAACAAATCATTGGAGACTTCTGCCTATATGTCATATCGACCCTTCAAAATTAGGGATGTCATGATATGTCTAGTACATGTCGCGACATTTAAACTCTGAATGTATTGCAACATTTAAACACTGAATGCGATTAAGGGAAACTTCAATTACTATAACCCCCCACTCCTGCTCTGATAATCTCTATATTCATTAAAAACATTGAGATTCATATAATATACATAGCAAAAATTGTTGCGCGCTTATTTTTTAATGACGAATGTGCACTTGATTCCACAGAAGTACTGTAAACATCAAAAAAGCCCCGGTGTCCTTAAATACTTCAGATTTTTATAGGACTATTTAAAACATCAGGAGACTGTTTTTTATCACACAGAAAAAGACCGGTACTTTCTGAGATCCATACCTACCCAGCTGATAATATGTTTAAGAGATACTCATGAGTTATTTTATTGATATGTAATATCACACACAACAAAAACAAAACAAATATATATATATATATATATATATATATATATATATACACATACATATATATATATATATACACATACATACATATATATATATATACACATACATATACATATACATATATATATATATACATATATATATATGTATATGTATGTGTATATGTATGTGTATGTGTACATATGTACATATACATATACATATATGTATATATACATATGTAC
>JAUPMG010090886.1:0-26448 GCA_031762675.1 Pachysandra terminalis
GACCATAAAGCTTTTAACAACCATTTGTGAAAAACTTTTGAAATCTCATACAATCCAAAACCTTTAAAACTCAAAGATAATATTTATTTATATAACCACTTGTTCGATTATAACGCGGTCGCATTGACCCAGCTGCTATATATATATATACATACATACATACATATATATATATATATATATATATATATATATCGATTACATAATATTTAAAGGAAATTATTACAAAATTCCAAAAATGCCCTTCTCGGTATTTCGAGTTGTTACAAGGAATGTCCTCTCCTAATAGAGACCTGGATGGTCCAGCCACCTCTCTTATGGCCCCTCCTACAGCCTCTAAAGGGGCATCCTCTCCTCCTGCCCCTAGCTCTACTCCAGCATCTGGCTCTAGTGGGATCTCCTCCTCCTCAGCAGCATCCCTAGCAGCGTAAGCTGTTATGACATGAGGCAGGTGCCTCATATGTGAAACACTATCGTTCCACTGGGATAATCCAAAAGAAGGGTGCCTACGCAAGGTGTGGTCCCTATCACTAAATAATACCCCCTTCTACTACAGCAACTCAGTAATCAAGAATGGGAATGGAAATTTAACTGAGTCTACATGCTAAACTCTCCTAAAGATCAATTTGTCCCAAATGGTCTGCATTTGTTCCTATATGAGTATAGGAACTGAGATCCAATAGCCTGCATAAAATGCATAAAGAGCATCCTGGAGGGTCAATTCAATTGGAAATAGGTTCCGCATCTCCTCTTCATCCTTCAGTTTTGGTAAATGGATCAGTAGTGGGTTTTTTCAATTCCTCTAGAAGGCTTAGACATGGTGACCCCCTTTCTCTGTTTTTGTTTATTTTGGTGGTGGAGTGCCTTGGGAAGTTGCTTAAATGCACGAAAGAGTTTTGCCTTATCAAAGGTGTAGAGGTGGAGGAATTGGCCCCTAGTATTTTCCATCTTTTTGCCGATGACACATTGATCTTTTGTCAGGCTAAGTAAACTGATTTGAAGGCTTTGAGATGTATGTTGTATTTCGAATCGGTATCAGGATTGCATATAAATTTAGTAAAATCAGAACTGATCAGTATCTTGGGGTGATTGAAAACCTAGAACAGTTGGTTAGTTGGCTGGGTTCTTTCCCCTCTTCATACTTGGGGTTTTCATTGGGTGCACCCTATAAATCTAAAGGGGTTTTGAACATAGAGAAAAATCCAAGGGTTTCTGTCACGCCCCAAATCTGATATATTGGATCTCGAGGATTTCCAAGGGAATAACCTTCGGATCCAACATATGGATGCGGATAGCCATTCAATACACAACCACTCTCATGGTTAATCAGAGTCTAAAATAATAAATCAGCAGATGTCTTAAATAAATAAACTGTACCACAACCCGTGTCTAAGTTGTTACAACTTAATCGTCCATAAAGGATCAAATAAAACATAACAAAATGAACATTGTTCACTAAGAACTGAAAATGGAAGCCATGCTAGCAAGTCCATCTCCCAAATCCATCTCTTAATCGAGCTGGTCACCTATTTCAATATAGGGTCAGTCAAAGCCATGTAGAAAAATCCAAAGAAATTACAACTATCTTCATAGATGTATAACAATAGAGGTTAATTCATACTATTTTTACTCAACAGATAATACAACAGTCACTGTGTATTAACATACTCATTATCATATTAAATCACATATTCAATATGAATATCACATAGAACATTGTAATCCCATTACACTTGAAATTCACACATAAAGTCACATCACATCATAACAATTTGTTCACATGGTTTCACCATGATAAATCATGAGGTACACATGATCCCATCATGCATTCACCCCAAAACCACATAGTCCCACTATGCATCAATACATAACCTACAGGATCCTATCGTGCACAAACACATAAACCACATAGTCCCATTATGCATAACAAAAACACCACATGGTGCCATCATGCAAAACAAGTAACCAAATGGTCTCACCATGCTACAACAATTAACCACATGGTCCCACCATGCCACAACACAGTTCAATCCAAATACAAACACAAACACTACCAATCCATATGTGGAAATACACACAAACATTCACTTCAAGTCTATGATATGATGCAAGTATGCATAATGAAATGTGGATGGCATGCATATGCAATGCAGGGGTAATTAGGCCTATTCCAATCACATGCTCTTTCAATTATTCGACAATTCAACCCATTCTTTAAGGGACTTGCACCCACGATAGAATGCCACAATTCCATTCTCTAAGGGATTTACACCCACGGTAGAATGCCACCATTCCTTTTCCATTATTCTTTAAGGGACTTTCACTAGACGGTAGAATACAACAGTACACTATTTCATTCCTTAAGGGACTTTCACCACACCGTGGAATACACCAATACACATTTTCCATTCCTTAAAAGGACTTTCACCTCACGGTGGAATATACCATTACACATAGTCAATCCCATTGACTTCCAGTGTATACTTCCAGCACCACTTACAAACATGCAGTGGATGCTCCCAGCACCACTCACAAACACACAATGGATACTCCTAGCACCACTCACAACACACAATTCATATATCACAATCATTCACATACAAAGCTAGTGGATACTCCCAACACAAGTCCTTTATCACACAATTAGACATTAGAAACAAACATAAAATAGACCAGTGGATGCTACTAACACCATTCAAACAACTCAAGTTCCTATGCTAACATTACTAACCTTCCCAACCTTATCTTGTAATCCAATTACTATGTCCAAACTCCCTAAAGTCATAATCTCATCATATCACATTCAGAATTGCCCTATTTTTCTGAAAATCAAACCCATCATACACTTTATATCATAGGGCCTTAACCATCTTTTTTGTAAACTAAACAACCTCACACACGTGTAAATCACCTCATAGAACTTCCCATGAAATTTGGGATTAAATGGGGTTCGGTAGATCCTCGGTATTTACTGAGGTTCTTACCGAAAGTCTCGGTAGATGATCTTCTGAGGCTCAGTGGCTCAGTAGATTATCCCGAGAGCCTGTTTTTCCTGGGCATTTTCGGTAGATGTCTCGGCATCTACCGAGAGTCCTATCGAGAGCCTAAATTTATCCTTGAAAAGGTTTTTCTCCTAAGGCTTCGTGCCTATACTACCACATACTCATTTTTCTACTTTTAAACATGTTATAATTAATTTATATCATCATGAATCTAATCAAACTCAACATATCAATCCAATACTACATATATAAATCATCATTACACAAATCATTCATTATACGTGAAATAATTCTGGAAAATCATAATCAATCTCTAAGAACTCATAAGAATATCACAAACCCATTGAACTTGAATCTAAACATTCTTAATCATGTAAACATACCAATCACTCATATAAATGTCATTTAATACACATGTACAAAATACTACAAGATCACATTAAAGCTGTTCAGATCATGCATCAAATCATGCAATCCTTACTTATATCTATAGCATCATTATGATCTATGGATACAACTATCGTAAAATCAATATAGAATCCCTACTTGTTCAGTCTAGTTCCCCATCTGTAGCCTAGTGCTCATCTTCTTCGAGCTTCACCTGTCTCTTTACAGCTTGCTTTATCAAGATTTCTCTTTCCGTCCTACCTTCTTCATTTGACGAACCTTCTTCATGTCCTTCGTATCCTTCCTCCTTTTCCTCTTCTTTCTTCTTAGTTTTTCTGGTTCTCTTGTTATTACAGTAGATTTTCCTCTTCTTTTCCTCTCTTTCCTCTTTCTCTTCCTTTTCTCTTGGCCTTCTCATTTTCTTCCTTTGACCAAAACTCAGACTCTCCCTGTTTTGGACGTATGAAGCTAGGGAGATACCCTTTCTCTTCACTTTCTAGCTTTTAGGAGTTTCAATCCTACTGGGATGCTGTTTTCTTGATTATCCTCATTTAAAATTTGAATTTTTGAATGAATTTCTTTAATGAAGGAATCATCCATATCAGATTTGGCCTTAGTTTCCTTAATTGACATTATTCTTAATCTTAATTACATAATTAGGTGGGTTTGAATTGGATTCTGATTGGGTCTTAAGTGCAATCCAAATTAAAGTCCAAGTCAGATTCGAGTTAAAGGTCCGAGCCCATTTCAATTTGCTTTGTATTTAATTACGTTAGTTAACCAATTATTTTTAAAATTTACCAATTAGTCCAATTCAGCCATAAGTTTTGCATATAATTGCAGTTGTGTAATTAGTGGATTAATTAGGATTAATTTACCAATTACCTAGCTGGGTCTAGGTCATTACAGCTTCACCAATGCGAACTGTTTCTTGTGAGTCATACATAAACAGATCTACTAACTGAATATCACTCTGTCATCCAACAAGACGGGCATTTGTCTCGTAAGACAAGGATCAAAATAGGTCTATTGGGATGATTAGTCCCTCAACTCCAGAAAATATAAGTCTCCTCACCTTTCATGATTTTCAGATCATCGTACTCTCGTGATCACCATACATTCCAGAAGTATGGATTCATGTCAAGGGTAAGGCATTCAGACCCAATCCAAGGTCTTGAAGCAAAAAACGTCTAATGCTGTGCAAGTGAGAATGTGCGCATTAACTAAGCATACAAATCATGTGTACAATGTGCAATATAGCTATCTAACATGCTAGAAAATAATTAGACATGGAATGGTAAGCATAGTAAAATATCATATGTTAACTAATCATAGGCAAAGAGTCCATAAGGGTATGAGTATAGTAAATATGCATAATTGAGCAAAGGTAATGTTAGAATTAGTCTAATGAGATCAAAATACACATGAGAATGAAATTTCAAATAAAATGGACCATATTGGTCTTTTTCAGCATATCGAGGGGTCGCCGGGCTGTGTTCTGCGTACCTTCAGCGGCCTTTCGCCGCACCGAGGAGGTTGCCTAGGGGTCTAAAAGATTTCTGGGTTTTGGTCAAACAGACAGGCTCGGTGTGCTTTTGGTGCATCAAGTGGGGGTTTTGGTGAGCTTTCTAATGACCTATAAAACATGCTAAAGGTGATCGGCGAGCTGAGGGTGTGCCGAAGGAATTCTGTGAGTGTTCGGCGCGCCGAACTTCGCGCTCTGGGCAATTTTACCCGTCTTCAATTCTAATCATAACATTTTGTTAAGTAACCCTCCATTAACTTTGAATTCCACACAAATCCAATAAACGAACAATAATAAACATCATTAGATCAATACTTTCCCTATCCTACCATTAAACTTTGAAAACTTTTAAAACTACTTCATACAATTGAAAGTAACCTTGTGCTCCTATTTAAATCAAAAATAGAGTTAGATCTGAATGCTTACATTGATTTGAAGGTTGGTGTAGATAATTACACTTCTTGCTCGTCCTCTTCTTCTTCGTCTTCTTCTTCTTCTTCTTCTTCTTCTTCTTCTTCAAGTGATGAATCAATCTCCTAAGGTCTTTTGTTTATATAGGCACTTAGGAGTTCTAAGATTAGAAATTATTGGACTCTAATCTCTACCCATTGATTACTTTTAACATCAGCCTTTAGATTATTTTCCTAGCCAATATAGGTTTCTTTCTCATATTGATTTATTACTAATCTGTTTTAGAAGCCTAGTCTTAGTTGAAATACTTGCTATCCTAGTTAGTAGAGAATACCTTCTAATTCTTTATATTAAATCTGAGCCATCAATTGGAGATTGAAGGCTCCTACAAGATCTCAGCGATTAATTTATATTCTAGAATCCTAGTTTTATTACTATTATAATTTATAGAGAATACTTACTATTTACCTACTTTGAGTTAGTCTCCTATTCTTAGTCTTCTTTATTTGAATCCTTTCTAATTAGGGAGTCTTTTTAAATCCTTTAAATCTCAGCTATAAATCTTATATTAAAAGTTACTGCAAGATCCTAGCAATTGATTTTATATTTAGAGATCCCTACAAGATCTTAGCCACTTGTCATAACTTTAGAAGTTATCACTATGCGTGTGATGTACCTAGTTTCCTATGGTACAACCCACCAATCACAATCGGTCCAAAGTCAAACATAGTAGTTCATTACTAAAATTTTAAATTAACACCTAATCTTTTATTATTTACATATTAACCATATTATTTTTGTTTGGGTTATTACATTCTACCCTCCTTAGGACAATTTTTTCCTCGAAATTTGATTACCCTAACTAAAAAAGTTGAAGATACTTACCTTGAATACCTTTGTAATAATTTCATCTCTTGCTGAATTCAGATAGTACCTTCGTTCTTTTCATCCTTTTATTGTCTTATAATGTTGCTGCTACACTGGTTTCTGATTGTGTTGATAGTGGAGTTTAGGTATGCCTTGTTGCTGTCCTTGTGATGAATTCTGTTGAGGCTTCTTTGGTAATTGGCAATCTCTTTGGTGATGTCCAAGTTTTCTGTAGTTAAAACACCTTATGTTCATAGTATCGAGGTTTGAACTGTTCATCGATTCTAGTGTCCTTTGTCTCTTCTGAAAATCCTCTCGATTTTGGTAGTTTCTGAAATTTCCAGTCCTTGCGGTTGTTCCTTTCCTTCTTAAGGTCTCGAATCCTATGGAATTCTTGTATATCCTTTCTACCTTACGAGCACAATCCACTACTTCATGATACTTAGTGAATTCTCGCACGGTTAACATGCTCCTAATGCTGTACCTTAGTCTGCTCTCGAACCTAAATGCCTTCTTTTCTTCTTCATCTACCGCATAAGTGGCAAATTGTGATAATTCTTTGAATTTCACTGCGTACTCTGGTACGGTCATCAATCCTTGCCCTAGATTTATGAATTCCAACTCCTTTTCCCTTCTAACAGTTTTAGGAAAATACTCGAAATAAAATCTCACCTTAAATTCAGTCGAAGTTTGAATTTGTGCTATCTCCAAGACATATTTCCATTATCTTCTTGCTTCACCTTTTAGCATGAATGCGGAAAATCGAACCATCTCCTTGTCATCTACTTCCATAACTTCAAAGATGTGCTCTAAAGAATCTATCCATGCTTGTGCTTCCATCGGATTGATTGTCCCTTTGAAAACAGTGGGTCCAAGCTTCTTGAACTTCTCAATGCTACGAATGTTCTGTTGTGTTTCAGATTATTAGGGCATTGCTTGGGCTTGGGCTTGAGCTTGAACTTGTGATTGTTGCATCATTGTAGCCATCTCTCCCAGTGCTTGGAAAACTCCAGCAAGTTGTGGATCTAGATCATCACCTCCACTTGAACTAGCACCCATGTTACCTCTTCTTCTTCTAGCCATTCTGAAAATAAGATGATTAGTAAATCTATTTCAGAAGAAAGAAATTTGTTTTTGGAAGGTAAGGTTTTATATATAAACAAGGAGTGGGGTTTCCTGTGGTTCTGACATCAGACCGGGTATCTTTCATGTTGAAGGATTTCTTTTTTGAAGGGATCCAAATAAGCTCATCATCAGAATCAGTGTTTCTAATCAAAGGCATCTGGTTCCATATATCAATAAAAGTCTGATCAGAGGAGGGGGAGGCTTTCCAGCCCATAGGAAGAAGATGAAGGGCCACTCTGTCAGATAATTTGAGTTGAAGACTGTACATCAGTCTAGGTCTCACAAGTTTGCTGAGGGGACTCAATGGATGCCACAGATCCCACCAGAACCAAGTATTCTTACCATTACCAATTTTGTAAGAGACAAGGGGGAGAGCAGAGTCTCTAGCTTGAAGGATTTTCCCACTGCACTTGCCACGTAGCTAAGGCCTTCTGAGGTCCAAAGTTTAGGAGGAATATTGTAAACCTTAATCCAAACAGGGACAATATTGAGGCATTCCTTGAGCAGTGGCATCTTTGGTCTCCATTCTCTCAAGATTAGGAGTTTACCAGCAAAGTGCCGAGGTCCTGAAGCTAAAACCTTTTCTCTAATTTCCTTGCTAGAGAATCTAAAGAAAAAGAAGCCATTATTATTAGTTGTAACCTCAACATTGCTAAGTTTACCCCACAACCTTTGAGCAAAGGTCTTCATCACATTCAAGGGTAATTTCTTGTCAAGGAAGTGCCCCACTAATGTGCCTTCCCACAGGGCAATGCCTGCATCAATGACGTCCCTAGGGGGGCAAACCACTAATCTTCCATCCTTAAGAGCAAGAGGGAAGTATGTCAGTGGAGTGTGAGAAGGGGGGGGGGAGCTGAGTCAGCAAAAAGGCTGGACCAAGCACGAGGGGTAGGTTGAGAAGAGGGAGGGGGTGCTAGCAGGAGTGGAGCCTGTTATTCCAGGAGAAAACCTGCTAGAAAGCGACCTGCTCTCAGGCAATTGGTTCGAACAAGACTCTGGTCCTTGGTCAGGAGACCGCAAGGTGGGGCAGGAGAGCAGGGGAGGGATGGGGTGATAGGTGCAGAGAGGGGCATACCACCCTTCCCCAATGCAACAACAACAGTTTCCTTAATACGAAAAGAAACAGTGTTGGTCAACAGGCCTTGGACAGGGGGCCGCAGGGGGGCAGGAGAGCAGGGGAGGGAAGGGGTGATAGGCACAGCAAGGGGCAGACCACGCTTCCCCAAATCAGCTGCAGCATAATCTATATTAGGAAAGGAAACAGGGCTGGTCAACATGCCTTTCATATATCCAATAGGAGAATAACCAGCAACAGGGGCAACCCCAGCTGTAGGGCGGGAAAAAGGTGAGATATGAATAGATTTAGAATTAGATGGGTCAAGTTCAGCAGGATCCGACCCAACCCCAAGAGAAACCCGGGAAGGAGCAGAATGTGATCAGGGCGGACCATGACCCACTGGAGAGAGAGGAGATACCGCCGGGGAGTGAGGAGATGTCAAAAGTGGGAGAGACAATGGGGGTGCAACCGGCTCCTGAGAAAGAAAAGGAGGAGAGGAGGGAAGTAATGCAGATGGAGGGAAGGGGGGGAGAAGCAGGATGAGGAGGAAGCAGAACAGAGCCACCTTCAAAAGAGGGAGAGGGAGGCAAGGGAATGGAAGGGGGTCGAGTAGGCGAAGAAGCAACTCCAGACAGGCCTCTGGAGGGAGAAGCAATGGGAGGGTCAGTGAGAGCTGAACGAGCAGCTCTGGTAAGCGGTTTGGAAGAAGAGAAGGTAGGGGGAGGCACCAAGGATGCAGCTAGGGAGGAAGTTTTGCGGTTTTTCCTCCCTATGAAGGGCAGCAAAGGAGTTCACGAGGGTGGAGGCAAGGCTCCGGCGCTAGCAGCGCACCGGAGAAGGAACAAAGCCGGGCAGCAAGGGGAGAGCTTCCGTGGGGGAGAGCTTAGTTAAAGAGAATCAATGGGAGTTCAAAAGAAAGAAATTTTCCCACACTTAAGTTAGCAATCATGTTAGGATAAAATATCAGCATAGAGAAAACTTTTGGAATATTGGCAAGAAGAAAACTTTTAAAATATCATCACACAAAAACATTTGGAATTGTTTGAAAACGTAAGACCTAGGCTTTGATACCATTTTTGTCACGAACCAGGCCTAAAAATCTCAATGGAGTCCCCATGTTTAGTTGTAACTCTCACCCCATATCGAGATGGGTGTGGATAAACGATACATAGCCAAAATTATTGAATAAAGAACGACATTATGTAAGATAAAGTGTTGAAAAGTAGTTTATTAAGTTAGTATTTATCACATAACATCATTCAATCAGAAAACAGTGGAAAGTGAAATAATAATAGTTTCATGCTTCAAATCAATCCCTATTAACTACTGAAAACCAAATAAGTATAGAATTACAGCAAATAAACCCTACTACAAGCTCTACTAAAATCATCAAGTAAAACCCTAATAACAACTAATATCTTCGAAGCATCCTTGTCCTTCATCTTGATCCTCACGGTCCATGTGTCCATCATTTAAATGTCCTGAAATATGTTGTGATCGAAAGCGTAAGCTATACTAACTTTGTTAGAAGTAAGCAAATCTAACAATATTTAAGATTGAAGTAGGGAAAAATGCCACGCTTCAATGCTAATCCGCAATAAACAATAAACAATAAATCGTGAATTATGAGAGTCAATATGCATATAATATGTGCTGAAAGTGCAAATGAGAATGAGATATATACTAAATATACAACCTGATGCAATGTGAGTAATTAGTATGAAGTAACAAGATATAAAATGCAATGTGATAGGGATGACTCAATTATTAATACATGTTGTGCACCTAGCAAGTAAGATCCCCACATGTGATTAAAAACAATCTAATATGCAATATGTTGTATAGTATTCGTTTAATGCATGTTTCACACCCGATCAAATCCCTGGCTAAACAAGATGAATACCATCCTTCGAATACACTACGAGAACAGGGGATTATTCCATGTGTGTATCATAGTTTCTAAGATTTGCGACCTAGAGGTCCTAAATTTCTCACTTTATTTTTGATCATAGGGAAAAATTCCAAGGCTTCACCAATGTGAACTGTTACTTGTGAGTTATACATAAACATATCTACTAATAGAATTTTACTCTGTCATCCACCCAACAAAATGGGCATTCGTTTCGCAGGACAAGAATCAAACTAGGTTTATTGAGATGATCAGTCCCTTAACTCTAAAAAAGATGTCTCCTCACCGATCATGATTTCTAGATCATAATACTCTCGTGATCACCATGCATTCCAGAAGTATGGATTCATGTCAAGGGTAAGGCATTCAGACCAAATTCAAGGTCATGAAGCCAAAAAGGTCTAATGCTGTGCAAGTGAGAATGTGCACATTAACTAAGCATACAAATCATGTATAAAATGTGCAATATAGCTATCTAAGATGCTGGACAATAATTAGACATGGAATGATAAACATAATAAAATATCATATGTTAACCAATCATAGGCAAAGAGCCCATAAGGGTATGAGTATAGTAAATATGCATAATTGAGCAAAGGTAATATTAGAATCAGTCTAATGAGATCAAAATACACATGGGAATGAAATTTTAGATCAAATGGATCATATTGGTCTTTTTTTGCGTACCGAGGGGTTGCCGAGCTGTGTTCGGCGTACCTTCGGCACACTGAGGAGGTCGCCAAGGGGTCTAAAGGATTTTTGGGTTTTGGTCAAACAGAGAGGCTCGACATGCTTTCAGTGCGCCGAGTGGGGTCTCGGTGTACTTTCCAGGAGCCTAAAATTCAGTATATGATGCTCGGTGTGCAAAGTGGGGTTTCGGTGAGCTTTCCCGGGACCTATAAAGCAGGCTAACTGGATCGGTGTGCTCTGGGTGAGCCGAGGGTGCGCTGAGGGAATTCTGGGTGTGTTCGGCAAGTGTTCGGTGCACCAAGGAGGCTGCCGAACTTCGCGATCTAGGCAATATTTCCTGATTTTGTCTCCTCTTCAATTCTAGTCATAAAACTTTGTTAAGTAACCCCCCTTAACTTTGAATTCGGCACAAAACTCAATAAACAAATATTAGTAAACATCATTAGATCAATACTCACCCTATCATACCCTTAAACTTTGAAAACTATAATGAAAAATTTTAAAACTACTTCGTACAATTGAAAGTAACCTTTTGCTTCTATTTAAATCAAAAATAGAGTTATATCTGAATACATACCTTGATTTGAAGATTGGTGTAGATAATGACACTTCCTGCTCTTCTTCGTCTTCTTCTTCTTCTTCTTCTTCAAGTGATAAATCAATCTCTTAAGGTCTTGTGTTTATATAGGCACTTAAGGGTTCTAAGATTAGAAATTATTGGACTCTAATCTCTACCCTTAGATTGATTATTTTTTATCCCAGCCTTTAGATTAGCTTCCTAGCCAATATAGGTTTTTTTCCAATATTGATTTATTGCTAATTCTGTTTTAGAATCCTAGTCTTAGTTTAAATACTTGCTATCTTAGTAGAGAATACCTTCTAATTCTTGATATTAAATCTCAGCCATTAATTGGAGATTGAAGGCTCCTACAAGATCTTAGCAATTAATTTATATTCTAGAATCCTAGTATTATTAATATTATAATTTATCGAGAATACTTACTATTTACCTATGCTTTTTTTTTTTTTTGGACGGTAAGGTTTATTGAAATGAAAAAAAGACAAAAAGTTACAAAATAAGGGTGGAACACACCCAAGTATTCTAACCCAAGGCTATAGGGTTAGAACAAAAAAAAAAAAAAGCAATTGCATACATCATTGATCTACATGTTTTGTAAATCCTTTAAATCTCAGCCAATAATCTTATATTAAAAGTTACTGCAAGATCCTAGCCATTGATTTTATATTTAGAGATCCCTACAAGATCTTAGCCACAAGTCATAACTTTAGAAGTTATGATTGCGTGCTCTATCTAGTTTCCTATGGTACAACCCACCAATCACTTTCGGTTAAAAGTCAAACATAGTAGTTAATTATTAAAATTTTAAATTAACCCCTAATCTTTTGTTATTTACACATTAATCCTATTATTTTTGTTTGGGTTACTACACCTTCAATCTCCAATTGATGGCTGAGATTTGAAACTAAGAACTAGTAGGTATTCTCTACAAACTAGAATAACAGTATTCAAACTAAAACTAAGATTCTAAAGTAGAATTAGTAAGAAATCAATACTAAAAAGAAACCCATATTGGCTGGAAAACTAATCTAAGGGCTGAGATTAAAACTAAATAATCTAAGGGTAGAGATTTAGTGTTCCATAGTTACTAATCTTAGAATTCCTTAGTGCCTATATAAACTTAAAGCCTTGGGAGGTTGATTCATCACTTGGAAAAGAAGAAGAAGAAGAAGAGGAAGAAAAGCAAGAGGTGTAATTCTCTACACCAGCCTTCAAACCAAGGTAAGTATTCCGGTCTAACTTTACTTTTGATTGAATTAGGGGTATAAGGTTACTTTCTTTGTGTATGAAGTATTTTACTAGCTTTTCACCAAGTTTTCTAAGTTTAAAAGTAGAATATGGTAAGTGTAAATTTAATTATGTTTTATATAGTTTAATTGTTGGGTTTTGTGCGGAATTCAAAGTTAGGGGGCGTTGTTTAACCAAGTTTTGTGATTAGAGTTAAAGAGGAGACAAAAATAGGCCAAATAGACCAAACCATGATGTTCGGCGGTCTCCTCAGTGCGCCAAAATGTACGTCGAATGCCCCATAAACCACTCGGTACCCTCTCGGTTCCCTGAGAGCACGCCGAGCCCCATTAGATGAATTTTAGGCCCCTGGATTTGTCATCGAGACCTCATTCCACGCGCCTAGCATTTTAGTGGAGTTTTTAGGTCCCTGGTTTGTTCACCGAAACCCCCACTCAGTGCGCCGAAAGCACGTCGAGCCTGACAGTCTGACATAGACCCCAAAAACCCAGAAATCCCCAGATTGGATTCGGCAACCTCCTCTGTTAGCCAAAAGGCCGCCGAAGGTACACCGAGACCCACTTGGCAACACCTCAGCTCGCCAAAAAAGACCAAGTTGGTCCGTTCACTTTGAAACTTTGTGTACTAATCTATTTTGATCTCATTAGACTGATTCCAATATTACTTTTCCTCAAATGTGCTTATTTTCTATCCTTACTTCTTTATGGACCTGTTGGTTATGTTAGGTGAACATGTGATATTTTGATATACCTCATTAATTGTTTATTCATCATCCAGCATGCTAATTAGTCTTATTATACTTTGTACACTTGATTTTTATGCCTAATTAATGAGCACTTACTCACTTGCACAACATATGCCTATCCTATTGCATAATGACCTTGTATTGGTCTAATGCATTTACTTGACCTTCATGACTTCATATTGCTGGAGTTTATGATTATAAGGAGAGTGATTATGATCTAAAAATCATAACAATGGTGAGGAAGTTATTGGTGAATTATTGCATGTGTAGAGGGACTTGGCCATCCCAATAGACCTATTAATTTGTTTTTTCCATGGTGAGGGATATGTTCTATGTGATGATCCCAATAGACTAGTTATTTTGTTTTCTCCCATGGTGAGGGATATGTTTTATGTGATGATCCCAAGAGACTTGTGGAAAGATGATAAGTGAGGATAGTGAAGTCCAAAATCTGAATCATATGAGTAACTCTGTTAGTATAACGGCTAATATATGGTTCTTAAAGGAAGTTCTAGGTGATGCCTTGGGAGTTGTCTCTATGATTGGAAATAAGGTGAGGGGATTGTGCCGTCTAGGTTGAAACCCCTAGAACCTATGATGTACACGTTGAATAATCTACTATTTCAGCCATGTATTGAGGGATGGTTTTTAAGTGAGCATCCTTGGGCAGTACGATTGAGATCATATGTGAAACCTACAATAACCGAATACTATACAGTAAACAGCATACATATTTCATATTAGATTGGTTATCTTAAATCACATGTGGTGATTATACTAACTAGGCGCACACCATGCATTAATAATTGAACCAACGTATTATATTGTATATCACATCTTATTGCATCATTATCCAATTATTTATTGCATATTGATCAAACGTAATATATTTATCACATATTACATGTTTTACTTGCATATTGACATATATCTCATGATTCACTTATTTATTGTTTATTACGGAATACCATTGATGAGTGGCATTGTCCCTACTTCAATCATAAATATTGTTAGCATTGTTTACTTACACAGTTAGTGTAGCTCACACTTTCGAGCATAACATATTTCAGGTCTTATAGATGGTGGACAACAGATTTGTGAGGATCAAGATGGAGGACTATGATCCTTTGAAAATATTAATTGTTATTAAGGTTTTACTTGATGATTTTAGTTGAACTTTTAGTAGTGTTTAATTGCTGTAATTTCATACTTATTTGGTTTTTAGTAGTTAATAGGGATTAATTTGAAGCATAAGACTAATATTATTTTTTCCCCTATTTTCTATTTAAAGGATGTTATGTGATGAATATTATCTTAATATTACTACTTTTCTATACTTTATCTTATACATTTTTCCTTAATTCAATGATTTTGGTTATGTATTGCTTATCTACTCCCATTTGGATATGGGGTGAGAGTTACAACCTAAACTTAAGGACTCAATTTAGATTTTTAGGTTTGGTTTGTGACAGGTTAATTCGGGTTGATAAGCACAATCACAGCATGAATCATATATTTGGACTTAAATCAACTTGAACAATCTACAAATACTTAAAAAATCAAATCTAGCATACCTAACACATTCAACTGCAACAAAGCGTATAGTTATTAAACACTGTTATCAAATAATAAAAGATTGGTTATTAAACCATAAACACTAACATATATATACATAATATATATATTATTGATCTCATTAATGTGATTTGGGTTAGATCAGGTTACCCAAAGCCCTAACCCAAAACTGAACCAAATTAATTCCGGTTGGCTTTATTCAATCCCCCAAAGTGATATAAAAAGCCAACCCAAACGGACCCAAAGTTGGATTGGGTTCAGGTTAGCCCGACCTAAGTTACACCACTAGTTTCTATATGACCCATGAGGAACTACAGGCATATTTGTAGGTTATTCATCTCAATATACTCAAATTGTTTCTATACAGCAAAAAAATATTGTCAAATTCTTTATCAAGAAAACATTGGTTCATTAAACACCTTATGATTATTACCAAGGTTGAACTATTTTTTTTTTCTTACCCAAATTTGGACATGGACAAACTATTCTTGGAGGAATTTTGTAGTATGAAAAGCCTTTTCATGGTTATTCACCATTGAATTTTCGCATTCTTGAATGGATCTTCCACATAGGTTAAAACACTTTTACATATTTTTAAAGCAAGAGCAAAGAAATCTTTTGCAATTTGAGAGCGCACTTTTGTTGGTGAAAAAACCAAATCTCCTCTCTTCCCGGTCGTTTGTGGTTTCTTTCGGTTGTGAGGATGAGGGGTTGCGGGCGTGCCAAGACTTATGTAAGTCCACCTGAAGAAAGGTTTTATGAGATAAACTGTGTAGATTAGTTTGTAATATAAATTGGTCGATATGTGACTGAATTTGAGTCAGACAATTGCAAAGTTCTCAGTTTCAAAGGGCAATTGCTGAACTAGAAACACTGATTTTACGCATTAATAGCACTTTCAAATAATACAACTAGAACATATGTTAACATACAACTAGAAGGTAAACCTTTTAACTGAAAGGACATGAAGTATGAAAAAAAATATACGAAACCTCCGACAGTTCCTTGGGCTCTGATTGTGGGAACGTGACTAATTCACGGGTGCATAGATCAGCATGCAAGGGTCTATCGAGAGGGGCTCTGGAAATCTCCTGACTAAGGTTCCTCCGTTATCGACTAGAGGGATCTTCTAAGAGAAATTTAGTCCAAAGTAAGAAGTAGATACAACTGGATCCTTGCAAAAACTGAGGTGCTAACTAATGATCAATGGGGATTAATGACTAAACTATGTGTAGCTTTCGAGTTGATTTGCTGTGGAGATCTATCTTCGTCTTGCCGATTTCTTCTTGTAGCCATCCAGTGCAACTGTTTTGACGGTTTATGGATAATGGATGGTTACTCCTCTTCTTTCTCTAACACATGCCCCACCTTCGTATTCGGTTTCTTTTATTCTTAGGCCATCATTCTGCTCTCTGCCAATTTGGGCCCATATCGAGTCTCCAGATTTAGCTTGATTAGGGCCTGGGCTGGATTTACATTCTCCGCGGCTTGGTTTGGATTCGGCGGTTTGGTTTTCGCCTAAATATTGCCCCTTTCTCTTTTCATTTCAAAAATAAACTTTTGAGCTAACAAGAGGAGACGTAGCTGGGTGCCCTTATCACTTGGAGATGATCATTATAGTGTCCAACTCTCACCATTTTGAATTTGGAAAACAATCACTGACTGACCTTATTCACCTTTCCATCTCCTTCATCCTTGCTCAGTTCTTCAATGTCGTCAAGCAACCCTCGCGAAGCAGCTTCTTTTTCTTTGCTCTCTTCCTCTGCTGATCGACTCATTTTCCTTCATGAGGATTCCCTTGCTTTAGGTCTGTCTTTTCCGGAAGTCACTCCACAGCTAGCTTCTGTATTGCAATATGTTTTCCCCGATGCCTAGGTGAAAGCTTTCTTGTTGATGCTGCATTTCTATATTGGCAAGCTTGGACTTCTGGCCGTTCTTTGAGATTTGGCCGAAGGCAAATACGGACTGGGTTTCGTGGATTGACCGCTTGACTCTCTTCTTTGCCACTCTTTGGAGGTCCGTCAGTATCTTGTAAGGACTGAACCGTTAACCTTAATTAAACGTGATTAGTGATTACGCTTAATTCAAAATAATGAAACCAGGTCAACTAACAGCCTAAGTTTATGCCCATTAGATTCCTGACCTCAGAAAGTTCGGCTAATTAAGAAAGTAAATTAAATTAGGTAGCCATCTGACAGACCAGCTGAAAAATTAGAGATTAATTAAGATTTAATAAACTTAAATAGTTAATTAATCACACTCGTAGATTTTCGAGGTCCACCTCAGACTCACTTACAAAAGCCTTCTAACAGAGCCCGATATATGGTCAGTCGGAAAATATAGAGCCAAAAACCCCGTTTTTCCCTTAGTGCTGACACTATTCACAGCTTGACTATAAATAGGACACTTAGCTCGTAAAAACCTATTTCTCACTTCCTCTCTTCTCTCTCTTGGATTTTGGAGCCCATGGATGGGATTTGGAGATCAAGGATGATCATTCAAGTCCCTGATGCACTACGAATCAACCTTGATCTACTCTGGCAACACCCCAAAGTTGAGTAACCTCCCTTGATTGTCTCATTCAGTTGTGTATTAGTATTTTAACCTAGGAGAAGGGTTGTTTGCCTCATACACACCTTCTCCTAGGAATTTAGACCATTTAATCTGATGTATGTGGAACCCTAAACACCAGACCATCTCATTTGACCAAACATGTGGAAAAACCCAATCCTAGGTGGAGAGAAAAAAGGGGAAAACCCCAAATCTCTATTATAGACCAAATGAAGTTGAATTTTGACCGTAGTCGAACCTTCCTGGGAGTAAAACCTAGCTCCCAGTGAAATTTCAGCCTCAATGGCCCTTTCCCCAGCTTCGGCGAATCTTAGAGATCACCGAATCTTAGAGACCAAATATGGTCATCGGGAATTGTTGCCGAACGAATATAGGCACACCGACTAGGTCACTGAAGCCTCCTTTAGGTGAGCATAAGAGGTCGCTGAAACAAAAAGTGACCAAACAAATTTGACTTTTCGTCTATCGAGACTTTTTTAGACCAAACCCCAAAGTGTCACCTCATTTGGTACACTTTAACCTATTTAGGCGCGCCGAAAGGTCGCCGACGACCTTGTCGAACCACTCCAATTGTCCAAATGGAGTGATTCCAACGGGAGCGCGTGTATCTTGGCTAGTTACACGTGTCTAGCTTATATCCGGGTCAGTTAGACCTCTCGTGTAGAATTCGACCCCTCAACCCGGAAATTCAGACTTCTTAGTTTGGCCAAGCAATAGGAGATTTCGGGGAAATAGGTAAGCATGACCCCAAAACCATTCTATTAGATTAGTACCATCATAATACACGTGTTGAGGTGTAATTGGTTGATACAATGCTTCATTTACTTGTTAAGTTGTGAGATTAGGCATTTTAAGATGCCTTTGATAACTATATTACGTGAATGCAATTGGTTTAGGCACACAGATGCCTCTCATGTAATTGTATGTTGAATTTGGATCACTGGGATGGATCCAAATGGATAGTGTTGATGAGGAATTGGTGCCGATATGCCCAACTTGCCTTATTCATTAACTGTAGAATTGTATTACATTTGGTTTCCTGTTAATAGTATTTAGATAAGTATGTAGGTAGGAGTTGATCTGTTATATATATTTACTCTTAGTAAGTTATTATACATTTATATTAGGTAGTAAGTTAGATGATATGCTCTATAGTGCTTAGTAAGTTAGGTTATGTACCTTATCTTTCTTAGTCAGTTAGTTATGGGACTGTGTCCATTTGATTGAATATTTGAATATACGCCTATGAAATCTTGGCTGTTGTATTTAATAAGGATTTGAATTGAATGTTGCATATGGAATTTTCAGCTGTGATAGCCTGGTCTAATACCCCTCATGACAACTTGGGTTTAGACTGACATTTGGGATTTACTCCTATGATCGGACCCAAGCTGAGAGCGAACCCACATAGGGAACCTTATCAGTCTTGCGGGATGATATTGTCCAAGGATCTGCACGTTAGTGTAAGCTTGGAAGATGGTATGCTATCCCAAGGACCCGCACGTTGGTGTAAGCTTGGGAGGCAGCGATGCCATATATATCTACCTTCTGTTGTGTTGTGAAGATGTATGAATTCTTGAGGGATATCGCAGGTGGATGCAAGTCTTGGCTGAATGGCCCGTGATAAAAAATAAGTGGGGGGGTGGGATTGTGCCTCCTAGGTTGAAAACCCTTAAAACTGTGCAATCTACGTAGAATGGTACTGGGATGCATTTAGGTTGCTAGGACACCCCGGATAGAGATCGAGATCACGTGGGATCATACAATATTGTACATCTTAGACAAAGTAACGTTTCTCTTGCATTGCATATTCTGTGTTGATATTATTGTCAGAGCAATTTGTATGAAGCACTTGGCCTAATTCTCATACTTAAAATCTATGCATGTAGTTGTAGGATCACAGACCACTGAGTAATACTCTGTGAGGATGGGAGATAACTTATTATTATTGTATGCCACAACTGTACACTATTTGCACATAATATACTTATTACAAAATTGTACACGTCTGCACTTTTCTCAAATACTGGAACATGAATGAATGCCCCTCATTGAAGGTTTACTCATACTGGCTACCAGCTTATGGATGTTGTTTAATATTTCAGGCTCAGGAGCTAGTTGCAACACAAGAAGACTCGGGTTGGGTAGCGTACTCTGGTAGAATACTCGGTATAACTTAGAAGTAGATTTTACTTAATTTAAACTTGCTAGTTTAGCATATCTCTAATAGTTACTTATATCTTACTTGAACCGCTTAATCTTCTACTTATGTTTGTTAATCCACCTCCATAGCGATATGGGGTGAAGGTCGCAACTTAATCTGAAAATTCTAAATTTTTGGGTTGGTTCGTGACATATCTTCAAACTAATCCAATACTCATGTTTTGAGTTCCCTATGGCTCATCCCATGCTTGTTGCTATGGTTTGCTTCTGGTCTCGCTCTATTAATACTTTTCAACTTGCATGTGGCCCTATGAGCTTGATCGGCCTGGATGTCTTTGCCTTTACCGGTTTACCTCCGGTCGATGAGTCGGTTGATGGTAATCTTTTCTCTTCCAATCTTTCTTTCGATAACTCTAATGCTCGGGTTGCCTATGGCACCTTTATGCTCAAGGAGAAGAAGAAATCTCATGTCCCTGATATCTAAGAGCATTGCTCTTTCTTATTTATGTTTCTATGCCGTAGTTTGTGTGGGTGCTGGTTAGCTTACCAAAGAGTATAATCGGGTTGCTATTGCCATGCCAGGTGGCTGTCATCTTCCTTTGGCCCCTTTTTACTTATCTCAGCTTTATTGAGGTCTTTTCAATCTTGCTAGCCGAAATCTTTCTTCTATGGGTGGTCCTTTGTGGCTTCTGCAGTTCTAGATCTGGGAATATTTCCTTGGTTTTTTTGCTAAATTGGCCATGGCGCCCCTCTAGAATCTTCTTTACCGGGGACATCGTAGGCTGAATGTTGTCATTTACCTTTGCCGAATCCTTTCAGTTCTTCTTCAGTCTTCCTCTCGATCGCTTAGGTCTGCTTTTCCTTGTCTTCCCTATTTAATTCGGCCCTTCTGAATTCCTCAACCTCAGTCTCTTTGAGAGTTCTGATGATCCTTCAACCGTTTCTAAACGGAATTAAATTTGGTTTTCTTATTTGGTCTACCGAGATTTACACTTGGGGTCTCTGGAAGAAGGGACGCCCAACCGAAACCAAAAATGCGGCGTGGAAGTCTGTCTTCCAAATTTTCTGTCTCGGCAGTTTGGTTTTGCCCAAGCCGTTCCAGCTCTTGCTTTTATCTCTATGAATCGGCCGCCCTACCTTCGAACTATTATCGCTCAATCTGAAGAGATCAACCGCGTGAATCAATACTTTGAAGGTTTGGCAGCTATATTCTCCATCCCTTATTGTCCTAACAATTCTTTTTCTTCTCCAGCCTTTCACTTTTGGTGGTCTAGCTACTTTACCTCTAGTTTTTCCTCGGATCTATCTATTTACGTGTCTAGACTGAATGCGCCAGCCGAATCAGCTCTCCCTCCTTCGGTCACTCGGAAGACTAGCCCTAAGAAAATGGGTAAGGCCCCTGCCAAAGCTCCTTCCGAACATCCCCAAAAAATTAAATCAGGTACCTTTTCTTCTATGAAATCTGTAATTCTTTTTGAAAACTACTATGGGTTCAAATAGAACCCTACAGACTCCCTTGAACTTTTGAAAGAGAAGATGGACCTCGCGTACGCTGAGAAATTGGCCACCCGTGATGAACAAGGCCTACAGGCTTGGATTTCGGCTGGGTCCCATTCCTCTGGGGTCTTTGAGTCAGACATATCTCATTATTTCACATCATTACCTGATCCTCCACCCATTCTTGATTCAGCCCTTGGAATGGCCGAGCCTCTTTTCTCTCTTGTTGATCCATCAAACCTTGTTAGTTTTAGTGGAATGTTTGCTCCTCCTGCTTCCCTAGCTGCCAGTGCAACTTTGTCTTTGTCGTTGGCTGAGGATACGATTGGTATTCTGATATATTATTGTTTTTTTTCTTTTCCTGATATTTGGCTTTGTCGGTGTTCTTGAATAGATGTCTTACACCTCTTTGTTCTTTTCAGCCAAGGCTTTACCCTTGAACTTTGAAGATATCCCGGCCGATGTTGCTTTTGAAGAGGATAACACAGGGTAAGAGAGTTTGCTGACCCTCCGTCAATCTAAGAAAAATCAAAAAACAAAGTCAAAGCCTCGACTGACGCGGTAATCTACTCATCAGTTTGGGAAGAGCTTCAGTACAAAAGATCCAGGCTCTCTCGTTGACCTTTTAGAAGATGACCCTCCTGTCGACATTCCTTTTGAGAAAAGACAACTAGAGATGCTGATGCCTGCTCCCGCTGCAAATTTGTTGAAGCACTTGGCCGGGCGTTCACCTGATTGGGCGGAAAGTCCGAAGAGTGACCGAGGTCTTGAGGACGTTGAATTGGTGGTAACGGACGAATCGTCTGAAAGGACTGAGACGGCCTCTATTGAATCCTCAGATGATGATGAAGTTTTGAGAATCTACTTCCTTCTACCTATACCATTGTTGATTCCTCCCTTGCAAAAAGTCCTGATTTCAGCATGCCTGTGCTCCTTCTCGATTTTGCTGATTATCTTAAATCGGTAGATGATTTTCTTCAAGACTCATCTTCTCTATCTCGTACTTCTCTTGCTTTTGAAATAGCTATGTCCATGGCTTTAGAGAAATAAGTTTGATGTTAAAAACTTGTTTTCTTTTGGATCTATCCGAGTTTAGTGATGATAAATAGCTCTCCGCTTTTCATGAATGCCTTAATTTGCTCCGGTCGTCCCGTTCGATTCACTTCTCCGTTATCTCGACCTTGGCTGAAGTAGCTACCTGGATTGTGGGGTTTCATTTGGCTTGCTCCCAAGAAGGCGAGGAAAACCCCTTTTAAATGACCTGTCTACAAGGATTGAAGAGATATCCCAGTTAAAGAATTCTTTTGGAACCAAAGAGGAAGAAATGGAGGCTGCCAATTTGGAGGTCATCCAGTCCTACAAACGTCTGGAGGAAATTGATATGGAACATAGAAAATTAGATGAGGAGAAGACCGTCCTACTTGCGGTCATTGTTGCAAAAAAAGGTACACAATGAGCCATAGCTTTGGCTCAACAAGGGTTTGCCAATGAACTGCCAAAGAAAGTAGAAGTCGTGTGGACGGTAAAAAAGGAGAGTGAATGGATAAGTTAAAAGCAGCATGCGGTGGAGATGGCCGAAGCTTTAATAGCCAAGTTTAATTCTCTTAAGAATCTCTCTTATGAATCACTTTATGCTTTGGGTTGGCCAACTGAGCCGTTTGAAACATGGTTTTTTCTTTTTCTTTTACTTTGTTTGACCGTTAATCAACTATATTTGGTCTCGGATGACCATTTTTGACCTTGGTTATTTCTGGGCCATTCTTGGCAATTCTACTTACATTTCCATTGATTCCCACATGGTTGGGAAAATTTTTTTTAAATACCCACCGTTAACAGTTTTTTCTTTAGTCGATTCTACATTTAATTGAATGGTGTATGCCCATACTTTTAATACTTTTTGGATCCTGTATGTGTCACACCCCAAACCAAAAATTCTCAATTTTGAGATTTTCAGGCTTGGTTTGAAACTCTCACCCCATATTGCTACGGGAGTGGAAACGATTGTCGAGCATAAGCGGAAGTAATTAACAGTTCTAGTAAGATATAAGTAACATAAACTTAAAATCTATTCTATAACAGATTAATACAATGAAAGTCTAATTCTATTACAATTTCTATAACTAGTTCGGGTTCTATACCCATTCCCAGGCTTTCTCTTCATGACCAAGCTCCGAAACCTGAAAATATAAAGTCCACATCCATAAGCTAAAAATCTCGAATGAGTAATCCTTTAACACAAGGTATTTATTCATATCCCAATATTATGAGAAAATAATAAATAATATATATACTGTGATAATGGTAATGTCTATGTTTACTGTGGTGAAATATTTAATTTCATAGATCACGCATTTCATTGTTCTCTCCCAACCTCACTGGTATATAATCATAGGTCAACATCATAACATTCACAGCCTAATTCTATAAACAACAATATGTATATGAATGAAGTGATATGGATTTAGGATGCATACTACAATATGTATTTGAATGAGTGAAATGACATGAATTTAAGATGTCATCTACATTAGTATATATATGAATGAGATATAAATCAAGGATGCATGAGGTCAAATCTTAATTAATTGATGTATAATGTGCACTTACCATATAAAATCACCAATGCGATCTAAATAAGTAGTCTAATATGAAATGGAGTCTGTATGGAATTCACAAAGACCCTGATCCATTCTTTAGGGCAAGATGTCATAACAGACCATCCCCCAAAGATAAGATCATTTTTGAATAGTAATCGTACATGTTAGCTGCATCATATGATCGCAATCTTGCTATTCAGGATGCTCACCCAGATTCCATCCCCCAGTCAAGTAGAGATAACAGATTATTCTATGTGCACAACATAGTTTCTAGGGGTTTCAACCTAGAGGACGCAGGCGCCTCATCTTATTTTCGATCATAGGGACGAATCCCAAGGCATCACCCAGATTTTCCTCAGAGAACCACACAATACTGATCAACTAACAGAGCTCACACATATGATTCGGATATTGGGTCTTACCAATAAAAATTGCCCTCACCTATATTTTTCCACATGTCCTTGGATCATCACATGGGACAAATCCCTCACCATGGGAGATAACAACAAATTGGTCTATTGTGATGATTAGTCCCTCAACCCATATAGATACAAGTCTCCTCACTTATTATAATTTCCCTATCATAATATTCTCATGTAATAATCTTGAGTTCCAGAAATATGGACTCAAGAAACAGGGTATTACTAGTAGACCAAGTCCATGGTGAAGAGCCAATGATGTGCAGTGTATGTGAGAGAGTGCACATTAACTAAGCAATCAAGTTTGTGTACAATGTGAATTTCAATTCAAACATCGTAACATAGAAGTGTCACACCTTGGAAATCAACTTAAATCATATTACCACAAGTCTGAGAGGAATGCCAACAAAAAGGCTCTCTCGCAGCTTGGGCTGACACAACATAGTCCTTTAAAGGATCAACATTTCAATAAGTCAATATATCTCATAATTGAGTCTAAACCCAAAAGTATTATATGGTTATTAAAATAAGCCATGACAGTTGGAAAGTTCACATACAATTCATCATATTCAAGTCCATCATATAGAATCCATCAATAGATATTCAACCATATGAAATATCCACACTTCATCAGAACAAATATCATATTTGATAATATAAAGTCAACATAGATTGTAATCCAAAGTAACTACCAAAAATCATAATAATTCAATGAATCTAGTATCAAAATCAATCTAATTTAGTTAATATAAACTTATATATGAAATATCAGTCAAAACTAACAATTCTGAGTAGTCGATGCATGTACCGACATATCGATTTGAAACTCGGTGCATGTCTCGGCGCACTGATGGTTTCTCGGTGACTTTGTCGGCGACAAATCCAGGGATCAATATTTCTCTTTGTGACACTCTGTGCATAGACGGAGTATCGAAATGGGGTTGGCGAGTAGTTCGGCGCGCTGAGGAAGTCGCCGAACTTCGAGACGGGGCATTTTTTGGGTATTTCTAAATGTAATTTCATATGGAAGTTTCAAGGCACCTATGATAGCTTCGAAATTGGTTTCTAGGTCAAACAAATTAGTCTACAAAAGGTTTCATTGAGTTTCCCTAATTTCCAAACCCTAGAAAGTTAAAACAAAATGAATTGGTTCACTAAGGTCATTTACAGGTATGGGATCTCAATAACTAGGGATTGATCCCTAAAAACATCCAATCAAACCATCAATTTCATGGGGGAAAGAAGAACACAATCAATCAAGCTCTTGCCATACTGAAACATAAATAAATACACCTATACTGAAAGAAAACCCAACTTGAGCATTGCCGGGTCACATCTGAGTCTTCTCCACCTTGCAGATGAAGAACTTGAGGTTGCTACTTCTTCTCCATGAGCTCCACAAGAGAAAAGAGATGAGAGGAAGAGAGATATGAGAAAGAGAAAGAGAGAAAGATGAAAATTATGTTTTGAAAACCTCAAGTCTTTTGTTTATAGTCTATAAGGGCAAACCTGTGATTTAAAACAGTTACAAGGGCAAAACTGTGTTTCTAGTTCTATCTTTCTAAATTGATTACCAACTTAATCTCTGATAATGTAAATTCACTTAGGGACCTCAAATGAATCTTCTAAGTTGTTTGGACTAATTATTAGCTTGCTAATTGATTTTATTTCTTATTTATCCAACTAATCCAATTACTAACTTAACTTTGTTTTTAAATCTATAAGGCCAACCTAATCAGTTTTAGTATACTTTAGGTGATGCTTAGTGTGACTTATAGATTTAGGGATTTTATGAAGATTAACCCTAATTCATTAGTGAGATTATTTTATATATGATCATTTTACCTTAATCCTTAGAATTTTAGTTGGGGAAAATTCAGGTTGTCACAGTATGGACCCTCCCAAGTAGGTGACCATTTCCCATACATGTGGTCTTTACAACCAATTGATAATATGGTTTTCCAAACCAGTTCTCCCTCGCCAAAGGAGTTTCCTTTGACTTTTGATGTACTTTTTCGCAAGTGCACGATTTCGTAACAAGTAATAAAGTGATGAAATAGAGTGTCGAACCCACAGGGAA
>JAUPMG010090887.1:0-12568 GCA_031762675.1 Pachysandra terminalis
TCAATGATTAAAAAAAAAATTCAAAACCATGACCGTTAAACTAACGTTTTTTAGTTTGGGGTTAAATCCACGTAGCAATCCAACGGTGCTGTATGGATTGCTGCAAGTCTTAAGCTGTAGAGGATGCGGAGCCATTTGTACATCCTGAGTTAACAGTGCGTGGAACAACAAAAGAGCCACAGAGAAGTAGTGTGCAGTGTGCAGCATTTCTTTCCTTCCACATTTCCCTTCCACTCTCTTTCGTTTAACTCCACCCCCTTCTTCAATGGCGTCGCTTGCCTTGTCTGCTTTCTCATCACTGGCACCTTTCGAACGTGAGTTCTTACTTTCTCTCTTTTCCCAAGAGATTTTCATGTAATTCTGCCTAGATTATGAAGTAAAGAGACGATTATATTTAGTTCTGGCATTGAATGTCGATATGCTGAAAAGAAGCTTATTTCTTTACCATCTGATTCCAAAAAATCACAAATATTTGCTGGTTGAATGATGATTTAAATGAAGAGAACCTTCCATTTTCTTACAATTGATTTGGAAAACCATGTAATATTGTTATTTCAGGAGGGAAGAAGCAATGGATTAAGCTATTTCCATGTTCTTCAAGAAGATTATCAACCAAGTTATCGGTCTTCACAAGATTTCCAAGGAAAGGTTTCTGCTTTGTTGCTTCTGGTACGACGGGAAGGAACGGAGGCGTTGTGCAGACATTTGAAGGAGGAACCGCACTGCCATGTTATACATGGCCAGATGAAAAGGTTGTTCACTTCTCTAATTTATATGTTTTTAAGATTTTAGATGAACTTCTATACCATTGTTCTTAAATCCTTGATATTGAATAATTAGCACTTTTGCTAATGATGGTTCTGGTAGGCATTGAAATGTATTGAGCAGCATATTTCTATCTAAAAGGGTTAATGAATTGTGTCATTATTGTGCTTTCAAGGGATTATAAGAAGAGAATGTTGGATGACTGTTAGTTTTGGTAGACTTGGAGAATGAGCTTTGAATTCGCATATTTTTTCATGGTTATGTTTTCACATGTGAGATGAAGTCCTATCATCTATGATTTTTTTTTTGTCTTCAATATATTTTGTCCCCATCCCTTCCCCTTTCCGAATCAAGCTATGGCACATGTTAAAGCTCGGTAGTTCATGTCTATATTTCATTTGTGCTGCCACCATTTGATTCTGTGTGTGCTATCTTAAATTAGATTAGTTTCTGAAAGTTGGGATCTGATCTGTGATTGGTGGGTCTTCTCTATGGACAATTTCTGATGGTTGTATGGGCTTCGATACGTGTGTACACATGGGTGTCCATTCGTTTGTTCATGTGATGCATGTGTATGTGTATATGTGTGTACAAGTGTGTATATGCATGCCAACATGATTATGGACATGAGGTTTGATAGGCTGCAGTGGTGGAACAATATCCCAGCTGTTAATGAAAAAGGGATTATTGATCAATTAACTGATGTCATCAAATATATTAATTACAAAGTCGACTCAGAATAAAAACATAAACACAAAATGGAGTCGCATAATTAGAAGATGATGCTCAATACTTAATTAGTGCCTCCATCTCATCTTTAATCAAGTTTTTCTGTTAATCAAGTTTTTCTGTTGTGGTATCGTACCCACCTGAGCCCATCCAGCCCACCGATCCATGCATAGATATTGCACGCACTTGAGGATAGCAATTAGTGGATTTGGAAAATGCAACTGGAACCCATTGAATATACGGAATGTAAATTTAGCACAAGTAGTAGCAAAGGTGAAGACTGGTAAGAATTGAGGACCAGGAAATTCCTAAAATAACAACTTTCGAGTACTGGATCAATTATAGATAAAGAGGGGGACTAACAAGAATGTATCTCGTAGAATTAGAGCTGGATGACTAAAGTGCACATGTGCGTTTAAAGTGATATGTGTTCAATATATTTTGCTCTTGCTAAAAGGAAAATTTTATAAAGTAGTTATTGCGCTTCCTATGCTATATGGAGCATAATGTTGGGCAACAAAGAAATAACGAAGATTTCCTAGAATTAGACAACGTGATTCCAAGAAAGAAAAAGGAAAATAAGAGAAAAGACTACATAAACAAGAATAAGCAAAGTACTAGCTGACTTACATTATCATTAATAATATCATATGTTACTCATAAAATAAAAAAGATTTCATTAAGGATAAAGGGTAGAGATACAAACGCCATAAGTTCGAGCCATAAATAAGTCCCAAAAACTAGGCTTAAATGGTCAATATCATTCCATAAAAAAAAATGGTCATTTACACAATCTAAGCCCCAAAAGGAAGGCAGAACTCCAGAAAACAGCAAGACCTTACACAAAACCCAAAATATCTCAATTAAATCCTCTTAGCTAACATCTCCTCTGATTGAAACCCCAAAACATAGAATCATCCTAGTTTGGCTAGCCTATCTGTTAGGGTTTTGACTGGTCTTGGCACATGGTCAAATTAGGTATTAGTGTCAACGACCAAAGGCCCTGATAATCCTGACTAAATAAATAAGCCTCCAAGAGCAACTTTGCTCATCTAACTACAAAATCATCGAGGCAAAATCTTCTTTTAACCTCCAAAGGATGAAAACCTAGTTCTCCTTTAGGCCAGTCAAAAGGGCAGTAATCTATGCTTTCATGGTGTTATCCTCTTCTATAAGACCCAAAAACGCATGAATACGCCATATAGTCTAATGCTACCCCTAGTACTGGTGATGAACAAACTGGTCTGAACAACAGAAGGTTCGAATACTTGACTTGCACTGGCCTAAATCAAGAGTTGACCATTCCAATGCAAGGTTTCCTTTGAAAGATATTAAAACAAAGAGAGAAAGACAAGGATCAGTCAGGAATGCTCAAAAAGATCACCACATATCAACTTTTGAAAGAGGATTTCTCAGGCAAAGCTTTGAATACTCAGAATTCTCAAAGAATGTCCAATGTCCGGGAATCCAATCCCTCTTTCAGATGCATCATTGATCTTTTATATCCCCATACTCATTATTTGACCGTTTATAACGTCTCATTAATACATTCAAAACGCCTCATTAATGTATACAGTCGTTTAGTTTGAATATCCAAAACGCTCCATCAGTTATACAAAAACGTTTAATAAATGTATTCGAAACGCTTGGATCAGTAATGAACGTGAAGTTATTCAGGTCATCATGCGTTACTCTTTCTGTGATGATTAAGCCCTTAAATGTGGCAAGATATTCGAGGATCTTGATAGGACTCATCTCTCTGGCCCTCCATTCCTGAAAGTCTATGTTTTATTTTCCCCTATGTTTTAAGTAAATGACCTCGAATTTAGGAAATTCGAGGGTTTATTGAATGTTAGGGAATGTTCCCTTAAAAGTACATAATTCGTAACATTATGATTTCGAGATATCATAGCGGTTATTTTGAATGGCTATTTCGAAAGGTGATTTCGAGATAGCAGTATAGTTATTTCGAAAGATAATTCAAAAATACTAATTATCTTAAGAAGTGACTTCGAGATGACAAAGTGGTCATTTCGAAAGATTATCTCGAAAGACGATTTCGAAATAGCATCATGCTGATTACCTCATTATGTGAGATATTACATTATTTTTTTTTTTATAATTTGAGATATTACATTACTTGTGATGATGAATTGAACCTCTCATGGTGGCTTACCTTAAAATAACGAATTGGCCCTGTCAAGGTGGCTAACCTTGTATTACTTCTGATGAAGTAATTGATGTCTCATATACATAATTTTAAAGGATAATTCTAACCCTTAATAAATGATTCTAAAAGAATTCCAAATTACTGAGTTCTTAATACTTTGAAAGTTGGCTTTCAAAGAAATATTGATTTGAGGTCTCATCTCAAGTAGGCCTCAAAATATATATACTGATCACTTCGAAGGTGGACCTTCAAAGGAATGCTGGTCTGAGGTCCATCTCTAGTATTGCCTCAGAATACTTGTTGAATACTTCAGAGGTGGACCTTTGAAGGAATACTGATTTGAGGTCCCATCTCAGGTAAGCTTCAAAACAGATACTAAACACTTCAAAGGTGGACCTTCGAAGGAATGTTGGTCTGAGGTCCCATCTCAAGTAGGCCTCAGAATATATTGGTTTCGAAATAATACTCCCAACGCAGATGGGCTTTCGAAATATGCTACTTCGAAGGTATACTCTCAACATAAGTGGGTCTTCGAAGGGATACTTGGAGTTTCGAAGGTAATGTATCCCTTACTTATAAGTCGTTCGAATGAAATATATATAATTAATCCTGCCAGATGGTACAATATTATTGGATCAAATCAATTTTCAAATTGACTCGTCATCAGTGTTAGAAGACCCCAAGTTACTGAGGGAGAATTTATTAAAATTTATCTTGAGAAAGCCCTTTCTAATTGGTTTCCAAGCTACTGCTAGTCTCGAGACTAATGGAGATTAGACCACTGTAAGTCATTCTCGGATGATGTCTGAATCCAGCATGCCTCCAAGTTTTGGAGAAGCAAAAACTCACATGGCTACCGACATCATCATAGATTCAATAATGGTCTGTGTCTTGTCTCTCCTGTTCTTAATGATCCTTTATTTATGTTCACGCTATAAAGACTACAAAGTAACAAAGAAAAGAAGTTGATACTCATCTTTCTTCTTTTCCATCCCTAGAAACCTCCACTGATCAAGCAAAAGTCACAACTTCTTTGGCGTTACCTTGCATTTCTCGAAAAAAGAAATGCCAAGCCTCCCTAGTTAATGAGAAATGAACAAAAGATGGTTGGCCAAATCTCCATTTTCCATAAATATGATAGAAACCCGGGGAGAAAAAGTCAAGTAACTCCTCTGCCTCTATAATGTACCATTACTGTTAATTTTGTAAAGAACTCTAATCCAGATAAAGGCCTTAATCGTAGGTGGAACCTTCAATTTTCTGGATTCATGGAAAAGATAAGAAGCAACAAATTGATAGGATAAGCATCATTAAGACGAAGTTGTTGAGATGGTATTGTAGAAAGACCAGTGTATACAATGTAGCCGACATGTCGCCATTTTGGAGGTGGGCGACACGAAACCAGGGTATAAGTCGTTTTACCTTGGTTTCGGCGACATGGGGAAAAAAATTCAAATTTTTTTCGATATTTCCTCCATATCTCTCAACATGAGCGACATGTCGGGGACATGGGGGAAATTTTTCAATTTTTTTACACCGACATTTCCCCTTTTTTTACACCATGTCGGCGACATTTTGCCGATATGTCGGCAATGCCACCTGGCGACATCGACATGGCGAACCTTGAGAAAGACTAGGAGAGTTAAGGTAAGGAATGAACATATAAGAGAGTGTATAGGAGTAACCTCAATAGGACAAAGGTAAAAGAAAGTAGGTTAAGATGGTTTGGGCATATAAAATGGAAGTGTAATAAGGCGCCTACATGTTTGAGGGTTTGAAAGGGTGAGAGAAACCAAAAATGACATGGATGGAGTTGTTTAGAAATGATTAAATACATAATCTGATTGATGATATGGTTTTTGACAGATTAGAATTGTTCGACAGGGTTTATGTTGCCGACCCTAACTAGTTGGGATAAGGCATTTTGTTGTTGTTGTAATCAGAGCTTTACTTCCTCTATTTGCTTAGTTTCCAAAAGAGACTTCAATCAGAAGGCTGTAAAATAGATTATACCCAATCCTTAGCTTTCCTACTCCAATAGGGATGAAAACACAATTCTTAAAATACTGCTGTAGTCCCTGAGCCATGCCTGCTTCAACTTTAATCAACTACTGGTATGTTTCTGCATGAGCAAACTAGCCTTTGGTTCTTTCCATCTTTCTCGAAACATTTAGTTATTGGGTCTGTATCCAACAACGGTATTGTGCTGGTTATGAAGTTCCAGTTGTATCATGTATGAGCACAAGGGCTCAAGAATATCTTAGAGAAGAGTTTATGCATATGAGTTCAATTAGCCTGTATGATGTAACTGCTTCCTAGATTCAATTAATTGATACGTGATTCGTCAATAGAATCAAATTATAATTTGTGGGTGGTGGCATTCCTGAAAAAAGTAGTTAAATGTAGGGATGTGAATAGGGTTGGTAATGCTTGGAAAAGTAGGAATGACAATAATATTTCTATCTTTTGTTATTATCAAAAAAGTATTTCTATCTTTTGTTTAATATTTGAGGTGAGTTTACTGGTACGATACACCATGGTTTAATGAGGCACAAATTTCACACATGGAAGATGATTCGGCAAACCCCTTTTTTCCATGTGTACTTCCACATAGCCTCGCTTCACATACTCGGTTTCGGCCAACACATTTGACACATGGTAGAAAAGCATTCTCTAAATTCAATGCCTTTCTTAAAGTGAACTTCAGCCCAAACACATTTGACGAGAATATCCTTCTCCTAATATGTTTCCACTATATTCTATAATTTCTATTTCCTTTGACCTTTTCATTTATGTTTCATATGATTTGAGATCCCTAGGTCTCTTAATTGTATATTCTTTAATTAAATGGGCATTTGTCTTATTCCTGGAAAGTGGATAACATTTGCCTGTGTACTCTCTTCATGGACTATGGTAAAGAGGATGAGCATTGGACCTGATTCTTCATGGCTTTAACTTTCTTTTGTATCAAGTTTTATTGTTACCTTCTGATTCTTTATAGCTTTAACTTTCTTTTCGATCAGGTTTTATTGTTAACTTTAATATTTTATATGAATTAAGTTTATCAAAGACATTCTTATGTTGTTTAGGCACTAGACCAGCTGCAGGGAGTTGGGATGAAAGAATGTGAAAGGCTGTATAATTTGTTCATAAGTATTTGTTATTCATAGAAGTTTGGATATAGTTGTCTGAAACATTAAGCAAAAAAACGAAAAAAAATAAAATCTGATGTATAGAAGGAGAATATAACTCTGAAAGCTCTAGAACTGCCTGCACACTATCTTTACCCAGTTTGCTATCTTGATTGTTAGAGATAGTGGATCATATTCACTAGTCTCTATATCCAAGGGGGAGGGACCTAAGGGGTCCCATGGGGCGGAGCCCCCCCGGTACGGTAAGGGTATATTGGGGATTTTCCATATATACTGGGTGGGAGTATAAGTTGTAACCCGAATTCATTATTTGATATTGTGGAAACTTCTTCTCTCTCGTGGACGTAGGCTTTGCCGAACCACGTATATCTATGTCCGTATTTGATCTTCTGTTTCTGGTTTTCATTATTATTGCTTGGTAATGAACAACATTGATAAACTATCTGCTCCCTCAGAAAACAATTGAAAGTAGAAGAAAAAAAGAAACCGAAAAGAATAACAAAAGCCATTTTCATTCAGACTTCAATGTTTCTAAACATTTTTTTTCTACAAAGCTCTGTAGATCCAGAAGATCAAATGAACAGTCCCTCTGAGCTAACATGTGCCTTAGCTCACAATTTCTAACTCAAGTTAGGATTCAAAAACCAATCTCACCTTGTTGAAAGTGTTGCAGAATATCTCCTATTGTAAGGACATCTGTTTTTTTTTTTTTTTGGAAGGTAAAGAAGGTTTAATTAATGATAAGAACTCACAACTACTTTAAGGACCTTGATTGCTTTTTGTACTATGTTTGCTGTCTTCTTGATGATCTGGCATGTGATATTTCGGTCTTCTTTTTTTAGCTACATTATTGGATTCAGCTTTGTAAATAGTTCGTACAAAACATTGATTTTTATTCATGTGACCACATATAAGAGGTACTTCTATGACCGTTATCATACATTTAAAGGGGAACTTTTTTCCTTTTTAAATCTCCCTTGCATTGGCTTCATTTATTGCTAGGTTTTAAATTTCCACAAAATAAGCAGAACTTTCCTTGATATCTGCCATTAAATTTCCTTCTTCTGAAATTTTCCAAAATTAATAGAGTTTATTATCATATTTACTGTGAATGTTCCTACAAAAAAATTCTCTGTTTTGAAGGTCCAGAATTTCTCACAAATCTTCTAGCTAACATTATCAGTCCCAACATTGTATATTTTCAGCATACAAGAATCTCTTGCAGAAGCTTCTAAGTTTTCATTCATGTAAAATCATAGAACATGTGTCTCACCATTCTCATAGATTCAAGAAAAGGACATGTTTTGTGCTTTGCAAACAGAGTTATGTCATACATGTGGAGGATGCTTGCTTTTACTTGAAACACAGTTACTATTAAATGTTGATGGAGTATTATCTACAAAATAGGAGCTGCTGGTATTTCTTTTCTTATATTTGGGATAGTTAGTAAAATAAATGTTTAATAAAAGAGAAAGGGGCTAGCCCTATGTACACTGCATACAGATAGGCTAGCCAACAAAATCAGCTAACTTTGGCTATCTACAGTTCCTTTTATGCTTTTACTTAGTTACTCTATTGGTGGATTATTTATTTATGAATGGCTTTATCCATTGATATGATTCATTTTGCTTTGCTCTTTCATCTTTTGTTCTTTGAGCCTTTGTGCTAGCCTGATTAGCTATATTGGATATTTTCGTGCCTTCATTGAGTTAAATTGCACTTTATGCTGTTCCAGTTGTCTGATTGAAATATTAAAGGCTGTGCTATCCATTGATATGATACATTTTGCTTTGCTTTTTCATCTTTTCTTCTTTGAGCATTTGTGCTAGCCTGATAAGCTATATTGGATGTTTTCGTGCCTTCATTGAGTTAAAATGCACTTTAGCTGTTCCAGTTGTCTGATTGAAATATTAAAGACTGCGCTCTTTTGTTGTAATAACAGATGTAATTTTTGTTACAGAGGCCACGAGTGTGCATATTGGGAGGTGGATTTGGAGGTCTATATACTGCTTTACGATTAGAATCTCTTGAATGGCCTAATGATAAGAAACCCCAGGTCAGTTATGCACTTGTGCTTCAAGACAAATTTGGATATTATTTTTTGGAAATGCAATTTTCCATCAGAGTGGTTCTTCCAGCCATATGATATGAAGCTATGATATGCATCTATGTTTTTAATTTGGTCAAACTAGTTGCCTCATCTAATGAGTTTAACTTTTTAATCAAAGGAATAAAGCAGATAAAAGGTCATTGAAGAGTGTAAGGTCAATTTATCTATTAACCCATTTTTTTGCCACTATCACTTCTGAAAATGATGCACAAATAACAGACACCATGGGACTGATAATAGTTTTGGGTTGGGAGAAACTCCTCACATGCTGAAAAATCTGGAGCAATGCTAGTTGACCAATTCAGTCCACTAGGAGTCTGTTGTGGGTTTTTTACTAGTTTGTTCTTGGACCCCGTTCTGTTATATGGTTCTGGATTGGACCTTACGGACTTTTATAGGTCATGTTCTTTTTTATCAGGTTTCAAAAGAGAGAAGTCTAAAGTCAATGTGGATTTTATTGACTATCTCTTCATTAGAGTATAGACTCTGACTTATTCTGAGGTTTCAAAGAAAGAAGTTTAAATTCAATTAGCATCCTAGAAATTTCCAGAGCAGTGCACCTGTAGAAATTCTTTAGATGCCAGTTTCACACAATTTTTTGGAAAATGGACAGGACTTGGCAGTCAAAGAGGTTGAATTACAACCTGGTCTTTGATTCCCCTGGTTTGTTCATTTTGTGGTGCAAACAGAAAAATGACATGCTTTGCAGCTAAAAGGTGATGGTTTGTATTACTTCAATTGTTGTCAAAGCAGGTTTCTTAGAGGAAAAACCTCTTGCGAGGTGATAATCCAAACAACCCAAAAGTAATGTAAAGAACTTAAAAGCCAAAATGCTGATTTTCATTCAATAAATCAAGAACTTCTCACAATGTATTTATGCCATCTACTTAGAGACTCTAACAACATAATGATACTGGAATGAAACAAGTCAAAGCATTAAAGACTGAACTCTTAGCTTATATAAAATTTAATTATTTGGCTCTTTGACTTTCTGAATAAGACGAGGCCTGCTAACCTTTTTAATTATATGAGTAGTTAGTGTAAGATAAAAACCACCAATAGTACAACTTCTTAGTGACTAGCACACCCTTAGATCTCGTCACTAGCTTTTAGACGGTCCTTGTACTCGGTTTTGATATCCAAATTGTTGGAATCTTCATAAAGGCTTTGAGATAGCTGTTGTAGATCTTGGAAATAGCTTTCTAACACATCTAGTGCCTTTCAATCTTGGCAAAAAGTTATAACCTCAGGAAACAGACTGTCTATTTCATTCTTGTAGATTTGATATATAATGATAACGAAGATCTTTTTAATCAATGAGGATCCAATCTGATTTTGGACAGAGATGAAAAGGAAAACAAGAGAGAGCAATAGGAAATGAACCTGCTGGTTTGTACAGCCAGGAGTAAGAAGAAACTCATCTTTTTTCAATGTCAAACTTAGAATGGAAAACTGATTACATTGCCAAAAAGAGTTACCTATATATCCTATTAACCTTAATAACAATGAATCTTAACCCATAAATACATCTAATCTCATCCATACATTCTAACTTAAGAAAGATAAATGAAAAGAATGAAATACTCTCATAAACAAAAAAAATAGCTTTGATACTACGTTTGGCATAGAGAATATCTCTCAAATCAATGATGATCCAATCTGATTTTTGACAGAGATGAAAAAGAGAACAGGAGAGAGCAATAGAGAGCTAATTTACTGATCTGTGCAGCCGCGAATAAGGAGATAATTCTTCTTCTTCAATATTAAACTTGGAACGGACTGAACTGATTATATTCTCCAAGAGAGTACCTGTATATCCTACTAACCCTAATAACAATGAATCTCAACCCTTAAACATACATAATCTCAGCCATACAGTATAATTTAAGCAAAAATAAATGAAAAGAATTAAATACCTCAACAACAACAACAACAACAACAACAAACTGCCTTATCCCCAAGTATTGTGAACAGTACTTGCTACATCAACATGAACATTACCTGTTGCAATAGAATGAATTCTCTTGCATCATGTAGGACCTCTCTTTTTTAGAAACTATTTGTTTTAGCTGCATCCATACACTTAATTCTTTGATAAAATAAATAAATAAATAAATCTCCATTTAATTTGGTCAGTTCAATGATTTCAATTGCATCATTCTGATAAGTGACAACCGGAATTGACATGAACTGTTCAAACGGGATTGAACCCAACACACCGGGAAGTTTTAGGTGAACTGTCTGGTTCACTACAACAACGAACTGAGAGACTTACAAGATTAGAGCATTCTTAAGTTGAAAAAAGATCTGAGCCATTAGATTTTATTTAGACCTAGTAGCTAAACCTCAAAGCTGCCCCACAATCTAACAAAATCCTAACTGTGAAAGGAGGGCCTAAGAGGGAGCTGTACATAAAGAGAGGAGCAAAGATTTGAGGGTCTGTGGAGAGAGAGAAGTTGCTCCTGTATCACCCTTTATGTTGGTGCAGCTGTCTCCCTATTGATGCTAATGACTTTCCCTCTTAATTAAAGAGAAGGGAATATGTGGAAAAAAAAATGGAAGAGAAGTCATAGATCTACTATTTTTATTTTCTTTTTTGAAAGTTAACTAATTAACTATATCATTTCCTGTAGTTGGGCTGTATTAATAATTAATTTTTCCCTTTTTTTATTTTAATTTCCTAACTTTGTCTACGAGAAATAGGAATAGATTGGCCTTGCTCCCTCACTGGGTTGATCATTGATGTACAGTATGTGTTTTAAAGCTTTTGTTTAATACTTCTGCTTTTTCCCCCCTTCTACATTTCCTTTGCCACATATATGTCAGAAGCGGGATAAAATTGCATATCTATTTTTTTTGGATCGGTAAATGTGTATGTATTGTGTTATAATTATAGAAAGACTGCAAGTATAAATGTACAAGAAAACCCCAAACTGAGCACATGGCACAAACTTACTCTACACCCACAGAATATCCCTAAAGTCCCAAACTAGGTAAAAAGAGGAAGTAGATACATCAGAAATCGGGAAGACAAGAAGTCCAAAGGAACAGAAGCATAAACACCGTCAAACTCCCAAATTGCACTCCATAGTTCTACCAAAAAAATTATATTAGTCCTAGTTTTCTTTCAATATTTTGGTCAGGATTAACAGCACGGAAATAAATGGTTGATGAGGCATTCTTCAGGTGTAATGTTTCTTGCTACTCCCATGATAATGTGTTATCATACTAATCCCAAAACAATTAAAAAGGAAACTGATAATATACCCTAAAGTGACCTGATATGACCTTTCTGCTTGCTAATCCACATAATAATGCACTAAAGTACACCGTGCATGATTTAGACTTTTTTGCTTCTTTCTAGAGGTTGATAAGGTATTCCTCAGATGTATCATTGCTTGCAACTCCCATAATACTATGTTACAATATTAATCCCAAAATGATTAGAAAAAAACACATAGAATAGCGTAAAGCGACATGATTTGGTCTTTTTGCTTCTTTCTAGAAGTTGATAAGGTACTCCTCAAATGTATCGTTATTCCCGACAAGGAACTGGCTCGGCTGAGGAAACAAAACTGTTGATTAATTAGAGTACACATCTAGCGAATATACCTAACAACGTAAAATATATATATATATATA
>JAUPMG010090898.1:0-12568 GCA_031762675.1 Pachysandra terminalis
AAGTTATGGTGTGATAACCAAGCTGCTATTCATATTGCGTCTAATCCGGTTTTTCATGAGAGGACAAAGCACATTGAGGTTGACTATCATTTTGTACTAGAGAAACTACAAGGTGGAGAAATCTCGTTACAGCATGTGAGAACCGCGGAGCAATTGGCGGATGTGCTTACCTAGTCATTGACTGGGAATAGAATTGGGTACATTTGTAACAAGCTGGGCATGAATAATATATATGCTCCAGCTTGAAGGAGAGTGTTAGTGTGGGCAAGTGGGTCATGAGGCCCACACAACCCCTTTTTTCTCTTTTCCTCTTTTTCCTTTCTTTATTTATTTATGTATGTACTGTTTTAGCCTTAGTTCTAGTTAATATATAAACTCTCTCTCTAATTGAGGAGAGTAAGTTTTGCTGCCGCAACAAAGACAATGCCCAATTTTTTTTTTTTTTTTTTCTGCTGTGTAGAATGAGAACCCAGTTCAAATAATCCCTAGATCGAACAGAACGAACATGACAGTGTGGGTTTTAAGGCGGGTCAGACGGGTTAGAGAGGGTCGGGAGCGGATTAAGCATTTTCAACCCCGTTTATTAAACGGGTGGGTTCGGGTTTGGGGTTAAGCCCTTAATACCCCTATCAACCCAACCCGAACCTGCCCGATTGCCAGTTTTAATCCTTGTCATATGGTTGATGTTCACAACTATATGATAGGTTTCAAACTATATTCTGAGAAATACTGAGTTCCTGAGAATCTGTTAATGCTGAACTCCATCAGATTTCTAAAATCTTTATTAATCGTCAGATGAAGCTGAAATAATGACTAAACATCCTGGATATATGTGTGTGCGTGCGTGTTCGTTCCTTTTTGACTTTTATGTTAAAACTTAATGGAGCACTAACTTAAATGTTTTGACATCAAAGTTTGTATATCATAAAATTACATACCATAGTGGCAATTGAGCAACACGTGGATATACCATATCAACTCCTTGTAGACATTTGCTGCTCCCTTTTTTTTTAATGTTAGTACGACACCTAAAGCAGTTATAAGCAAAACCTCTAGTAGCTTACAGACATATGATACTTTCTAGGAGGGAGACAAAAGTGTTGTTTCATCTTTTGTTGGTAGTAGACGGAGAAAAGATTAAAGAGAGAGAGAGAGAGAGAGGTTATCCTTGTAGACATTGCTGACTATTTTTTTGCGAGAGAGAGAGAGAGAGAGAGAGAGAGAGAGAGAGGTTATCCTTGTAGACATTGCTGACTATTTTTTTTTTAAGCACATCGAAACAAAGAAAAGGGAGAACCAAAAGTGTGGTTCTCCCTTTCTAGTATTATATAGATATATAGATACTGAAACTGGGTGCTATTTTGTGGACTATTTGGAAGGAATGCAATGTCAGAATTTTCGAGGGCAAGGAAGCTCCTTGTAGGGTTGTTGTGGGTCTTCTCGGCATTGCATTTTTGGGCTTCTTGTCAGGTGGATTTGGTAGGTGTCCCCTTCTGGGATTTTGCTCATGGGAACAATTTATATTGGACTATGACCTAAGCCACTTTTTGTTCTTTTGGGGGGGTGTTTGTACACATCTGGTGTACGGTTGTACAGCCACACCTTTTGTATTTCTCTTTTATATTTTAATATATACACTATCATTTCCGATAAAAAAAAAAAATAGATATTGAAACCGGAAGAAGTTTGTCTGTTTCTCATTCCACGTGAAAAGAATTTGACTTAATGATCATGCCTATATCATGACTCCCTTGGTTCTCAATTCTCATATCACTTTCCTATGGCTAACCCCCTTCCAGTGTCTTTCTTATTTATTTATTTAGTAAATTTAATGCTAGATTTGAATTAACTTAATACTTTAAATTCATCCATTGAAAGAAACCCACTTGAAGACAAAAATGGCCATCCTAGAGAAAAGAGCTAACAAAAGAAAAGAAAAAAAGCAAAGGGCCCCACGGATCACTACCACCGGTGGAACAACATAGGAAGTTCACCAACTCGAGACAGGAGTTACTGACTAATTTGTTTTTTTTAAAGCACTTCAAAAGAAGAAAAGAGAGAACCAAAAGTGTGTTTCGCCCTTTTTAGTATAGGTTATATAGAAATTACTAGCATCTGAATTCAAAGTTACCCCAATTTTAAAATCTCAAAAATTCCATCTATTAAAATTGTATTGACATCTTGAGTTTAACATGAGCTTCAGCAATAAATTTTCTCAACCAATTTTTGTTTCTATTAAGTTCTTAATTGCTGCAATCTGAGTTCAAATTTCAGCCTGATTTTAATTTTAAGAATTCCATCAATTCTCACAATATTGACATGTTAAACTTAACATGAACTGTAGCAATTTTTATGATAGAATTATACTTTTATAATGATTTATTGTGATATCATACTCATATGATAATATAATTTACCTTGCCGTAGAGGTAAAATCTTCATTGAAATGTTATGAGAAATGTTTTAATGTCATGGAATCTCAATAAAACATGTACCATCATCATCATCATCATTGTTATTATTATTGTTTTTGTTGTTGATATTACTATTATCTTTACTTTATGTTGTGATTAGACTGTTGTTTTTCCTCACAAACACGTGCCAAGGAATTTTTCCTTCTGTTGGTCCACAGATTGATAGTATCATGTCAACAAGGATGGCTAATGAGAATGATGCTAGTAGAAGGTTGAAATCAGAGTTCCTAGTCCAGTTTGATGGGGTGACCTCAAATCCCGACGATCTAGTAATTGTTATTGGTAAGCTAGACTTTTGATCTTTCCGTCATCCAAGGATGAAAGGGTAGATGAGTCATTTTCTTCATATTTGGTACTTATATGTTACTCTCTTTCATTTGTTTCTCTAGCAGTGACCATTCTTTAGTTCATACTTGCAAAGCTTAAGATAAAAATCTAGTGAAAATGATGGCTATTTTACTGCCTTTGAGCTGCAACTAACAGATCAATTCGAGGAACTCAGGGGCTAGTTGAAGTAATGAGCCTCCCATTTTCTTTTGCCCAATTACAATTAGAAGATTTAGTTGAGATGTCTCGAATTATCTCTCAACTAACAAATATTGTATGCTTACCTCAAGATGACAAGTATCTATGAATCTAGTTGGACTAGTTGAAGTAACGAGTCTCCCATTTTCTTTGGCCCAATTATCAATTAGAAGATTTAGTTGAGATGTCTCAAATTATCTCCCTACTAACAAATATTGTATGCTTTTCACTTACGAAGCCTTAAGGTGAAATCTAATGAAAAAGATGGTTCTTTTGCTGCCTTTGGGATGCAACTAAGAGATCAATTCGAGGAACACAGGAACTTGAACTAATGAGCCTCCCATTTTCTTTGGCCCAATTATCAATTATAAGATTTAGTTGGCATGTCTCAAATTATCTCCCAACTAACAATATTGCATACTTACCTAAGGATTACAAGTATCTATGAATCTGGTCCATAGAAAATGTTGAAGGGCCTCCAAAGCCTTATGGGCCTCGTCTTTTCTAGCCTTTGTTCTCCTATCCGTTTGCATCTCCTCATTTTCATGTCCCAATCTAAGAAATTCTTCAGTGCACTCATAAAAAATCTGTTCTTATGTTGAACTAGACTCTCGATCTTAAGCCCCGCAGGGCAGGGCCTGTGTTATCCTCCCCGTCGACTCTCCAACGGCTGTATCCTGTAAGTCGCTTTCATTTCCTCTTTTATATGCCACTCCCCGGCCAATGCGAATAGATTCTTTGCTTGTTTACCCCGTCTGTTAGAATATAAATATCCGTGCCCCTGCCCTTGCTTAATGATTCTCAGCAATGTTTTACGAAACATTTCATTTCTTTCTGTTAGAAATTATCACATATATCAATTGATTCAGCAATTGGGTCATTGGAGTTATCGTGTTATTAGTCTAGGGTTTATTTTTTTAACCATAGGTAAGGTTCAGTGTTTACCAGTGGTTGCGCTTAATCAGATAAAAAAAAGGAGGGGACACACAACGTTCGGTGAGTGAAACACGAGGAAATGCCGATGCCGATATCTCCTAGGAGGTGTCGTGCGTCGAGTATAGACCCGGTACCCAGCTTCTGATAGAAAGAATTAAAATAGTTTTACCAATTCCAACAAATTTTAAACTTGTTAGAATTGGGTCCGTCCGATTTCTATATTGAAGATATACTTACGAAGTTGTTCCAACTTATTGATTGGTACTAACCCCTAGATCCTTGCTCCTTGCCATGTTCAGAAGATTGGTATCAGCCTTGCATCTCGCTGCTCCTGTTGTTCTAATCCTCAGGTTGAAGACGTTGAGCATCTGTTTGGAGGTACTTCGGGCCTATTTTTGGGGTTCAAATCACACCATTTCAGGGCGTTGTTTCCTTTTCTCCCGCTCTGAAGCCCTAGAATCACTCCCGCTATCGACCTCCATTTCTTACCCCTTTTTTTTCAAAAACAGGCCCTCTAGAAGTTTTATCCAGCTGCATTGTGCAACATTAAAGTCTTAATCCTACAGCCGAATGACTCGTTCGTGGCTCATTTTCTTTAGCCCAATTATCAATTAGAAGATTTAGTTGACATGTCTCAAATTATCTCCCAGCTAACAAATAATGCATGCTTACCTCAGGATGACAAGTATCTATGAATCTATTTGGACTAGTTGAAGTAACGAGCCTCCCATTTCCTTTGGCCCAATTATCAATTAGAAGATTTAGTTGATATGTCTCAAATTATCTCCCTACTAACAAATATTGTATGCATATCTTAGGATGACAAGTATCTATGAATCTAGTTACTGATAAAGGCTGAAAGTCACAATAATCCTACCAGACTGATTATTGTGATGTGTCCACAATGGAACAGTTCTTTGTTTGTGAACATCCTGAATATGAATGCTTTATTCAATTAAACTCTTACCCCTGCATGGTGGCTTCAACAGAGGTTGTTATACAACTGTAACCGGTAGTTGTCATATCAAGAACCCTTATGCATTTTTTTTAAGGGAAATGCATCTGTACAGTTGATCCTGTCAAGACGCAAGAGTCCCTGTAAAGTAAGAGTCATTGAATTAGCTTGTATCTGACTTTTTTGTCCTTGGTTTATTGGCATGAATTACGTGCCCCCCTCCCTCCCTCCCTCCCTCATTTGTTCTTCTTAGAAGTTTACTCTTTCCATGCTTTATCTTCTTCACCTGGTCATCTTTCATTCATTTGTACACATAAATTCCAATAGCAAGATATACAAAAATTAGTATTAGTCATGGAATCGTAATATTACTCATGAGGGAAGAGAAAGATTTAATAGTCTGCTCGTTCTGATTACTAAACTAATTGAATTTTTTTTTTGTGCGTGTGATGTATCAAATCAGAATGAATACCCAAGATATGATGAAATTTCTTTCCTTATGGATGGGTGGTTAAACCACCTCCGTACCTCTTTATGTAATATTCAGTCCCTAACTTCATTTGTGTACCTTTCATTTGTTTTTAGCTTTAGGATTTGTTGGAAGTCCTCATGAAGTCAGAAAATGCTATCTGTGGAATAAAGCAAGAGGCATTGTCTGACATTATGGCTTGAACTACTTGTATCAAAATTGGGTGTTAGCACAATAGTCATTCTTTGTTGCATCTAAGGCATGCTTCTCGAGAGTGTGAAAGAGAACAAATTTGATATGCTTGAATCACTTCAGTAGGAACTCCCTTTAATCAAGTCACCAGTAATATACAGTAGTTAGTATTTTTAAATTGCACAATGCCAGATATTTTGGAAGTCAACACAACAAAAAAATTTCTCAGGTCCTGTGATATGTTAATGCAGGTGCAACAAATAAGCCACAAGAATTGGATGATGCAGTTCTCAGGAGATTGGTAGGTATATAGTTTCTTGCTTCTGTCGTATTTCATCCAAAAGTTCAAAACCCAAATTTTTATTGAAATTTTTATCTGGATTATATGTTTGATAATAAACGTCACTGAAAGTTAGTTATATGGATTATATGTTTGATGATATAATTTTTTGCAGTTATCTAATATTTTAAACAAACTGCAGTGATCATTCTGGTTACATGGTTGGATGATACCTGCAATTTGATTCATTTGAAGTGGCTTGTCAGAGTTTTGGTTGCAGGCCACTTCAATTCCATGCTGGCATTCATTTTCTGAGCATATTCAATTTCAAATAAAATTTCCCGACACATTTATATTTTTATTCTTAACTAGTCTTTTTTTTTTTTTTGAGGTATGTTTGAACATGAAAGTAATTGGTGAAAGGCATTCTCCCAAATAAAATACCATATTTTAAGAAATACATCAAGAAACACCCAAAGCCTCATTTGATAATGTTTGTAATAAAACAATCTGAAACTCTCTCTAAGTGATTATTGGGTTTTCAGATTTTGTGAGTAGAAAAAAGTGTTTGGTAACAGTCAGAACTGGATTTGATGCTGAAAAATAGGAAAATTGTCTGATATGCATTTATCATTTGTTATGGTGGTGGTCAAGTGTTGATGCTGGTAGATGATGGTGCCAATGGTGGAGGCTGGTGATGGTTGTGATTATGATAGTGGTGGCCGGTGGGTGACCGTGGTTAAAGCAGCTAGTGGTGGGTGTCAAGGTGGTGATAGTGGAAGTTGACCATGATGATGGTCTGGTAGGTGGTGGTGGTTGGTGGGCAGTGGGGTTGGCAGCGATTATGGTGATGGCATTAGCAGTGGTGACGGTAGTGGTTGCCAGCACGTAGTGGCCAACAGGTGGTCGAGACAGTGATTGGTTGGTGGTGGTGATGGTGATGGAGACCGATAGGTTGTAGTGGTGGTCAATGGGTGTCAAAGGTGGTGTGGTGGTCATGATGGTGGTAGCGGCGACAGTGTTCATAGTGGTGGTGGATGTGGCTATGGGTGATCATGTGATGCCCATCTGTCATAAATTAACAAGAAAAAAAAATAGAAGTGAACAATTTTCAGTTTGTAATGACACCTGAAGATATAGAAAACCTTAGAAAATATTTTATATAAGAACGGACTCTTACAAAAAACATTTGTTTTTGTTCTGTGAAACAAGAAAAGTGCCTAAAAGGAACAATAATTATCAAAAAAAAAAAAAAAAAGAACAATACCAAACAAGGCATAGTAATGCACTTAATGCCTAAACCATGTATAGGTTATGTTCCTTCTGCTTTTGGAGCTCAAATTCTCTGTTGAACAAATCTTCTTTTAACTACCTCCCGACTAAATAGCGAGCATGATTTGTGATTTTTAGCTCACAATCCTCAATGGTAAAGCAGCTACACATCAAAGGGGTTGCTCCCTCATTCTTTACACTCATACACAGATATATGAAAAGGAAGATGGGGGACCTAATCAAGTTAGATGCATTAGATTGGCTAGATTTTTGGTTCATGATGTAAATGCCTCATTTACACACGTCCCTAGGTCGGCGAATAGCGTGGTTGACTCTTTGGCGAGGAGGGGTGTACTTAGAGAGGATTTTTCTTCGGGATTCCCGACCCAGTGATGTTAGGTGATAACGATTTTTAGTGGTGAGAGGGTGCCTTGTTAGTTCTGTCATGGCTACATGTGTTGCACTCTCATCTGTTTTTATTTCCTTTTGTTTTTGGTCCCTTTGTGGATACTTGTACATATCATATCCTTTTGATTAATACCATACTTCTGTTATCGATCAAAAATAAATAAATAAATAAATAAATAAGGACTTGAGAGTCTTGGTAAAGGACGAAGAGATTAATGAAAGGCGGAGAGAGTATGTCCAAAATTTACTAAAGGAAAATATAAGAAGCATGGGTTTAAGTTTTGTCTGAAATTGATATATTGGTTTTCAGTAGAAGATTGTATGAAACCTTAAAAGTTAACTGCCATTGACACTGAAAATCTAAATTTAGATGTCTCGTCATTTTGGCTTATACATACCGATATCCGATATGTGTTGGTTTTGATAGGGTCTAAAACTTGATTCAAAACCAATAGTTAAATCCATAGCACAAAGAGTTCTTGATCAGGTGATGTTAGCATTAGGGAGACAAGAGAACATTACTGTGTAGTATTAGGACTATTGAGGAGAAGGGAGCCTTAGCCAAGATGAAAATGGCAAAGGCCCTTTGACCAGATGTTAACCTAATTAAGTTGTGGAATTGCATGGGAGAGATTGGTGTATTTTGGTTGGCCGAATTATATAATAGAATTTTGATGACTCGGAAGTTCCAAATACTTGGAGGAGAAGCACTACAATATCCATATATAAAAACAAAGGAAAGGAGATGTCCAGAAGTGTAGCAATCATCATGAATTTATTCTTATGAGTCATACCTTGAAATATTTGAAAGAGTGATAGAACAAAGATTCAGACAAGTAACTTGAGTGTTAAGAAATCAGTTTGGTTTTATTCTAGGAATATCTACTATTGAGGCTTTCTTTTTCACTTAAACAAGCAGTGGAAAGTTAAGATAACAAGTAGGATCTTTATATGTTATTTTATTGATCTGTGACTAAAGAACTAATTTGGTAGGTTTTGGGCGACAAAGGAGTACCAAGCAAGTAGCGATTGGCAGTAAGATAAATGAGTTTTTAGTAACAATAGGCTTACATCAAGGTTAGCTATGAGCCCTTATTCTTTTCTGTTTGTTATAGACGAATTAATGAGTAATATTCAAGACGGATGCTTTTATGTTATTTGTAGATACAATTTTTTTGGACCAAACTAATGAGAGTAAATGCAAAACTGGAATTGTAAAGGGGGGTCCTTGGAATCAGAAGGTTTCAAAATAAGTTGAATTGAAAAAAAGAATATAGAGGTAAACTTTGTACATACAATAGTGGAAGTAAGGAAATATTAAAATTGAAAATTAGGATATCCATCTATCTCGGATCAACTGTTTGCAAACAGAGGGATATTAAGGAGAATGTTGGACATAGAACTAAAGCTTGATAGCTTAAGTGGAAACTGCTGCTAGAGTGTTATGTAATTGTTGTAGTCCAACAAGACAAACGGAAAATTTCATAAGATGGCTAGTGTGCCTGCTATGACTATCAAGCAGAATGTAAGGCAACAAAAAACGTAACATGCTTGTAAGTTGAAATGAAGATGTTGAGATGGATGTATGGAAAGACTACAGAAGATAGGGAATGAACATATTTGGATAGTCTAGGAGTAGCCCCAATAAGGAATAAAATGAAGTAGGTTGAGATGGGGCATGTAAAACAACGAATTGGGGAGGCACCTATGAGAAGGTGCGAGAGGGTGCAAGTTGAAGGAATCTTAAAGGGCTAGAGAGGGAGGACTCGGATGGAGTTGTTCACGATAGGTTGGAAGACGCATTATCTGACTGAACATATGACTATTTTAATAGATTAGGATGGTGGAACAGGATTCATCTCACCGACCCCAACTAGTCGGGATAAGAATCTTGTTCATGCTGACATTGAGAGACATGGTTTTAAATTTTCTTGAAATTAAACAAAATTTTCCTTTTCTAAGGACTCTGAGATTTTCTTTGCATCAATAATTTTCTTATCTTGAAATTTTCCTGTCTGATTTCTTGTATGGAACATATCACGAAGAATCAAAATTTCCCTCTAAATATCCCCCAAAATTTCCCTATTCCAAAGGTTCAAAATTTCCTTTGAAATTAAAATTTGGAACCATGGAGATGGAGAAAGATTGTGCAACTCAGAACATTCTAGCAATTCTATTGTATCACAGTTTCCACATCCTACTGAATATTGTCTAGATATCAGAGCTAGATAGCAACAATGAGGTTGCATTATTTATGTGTATATCTACTTGGGTCTGATTCACGGCGGCTCCAATTGGTACGACATCATATTTTTTTGATAGGGTATTCACTTCATACGAAGGTTTGATTATCCATTCCTAGTTATTAGAAAGGATCTGCTTCCAACACTGAAGCTTTGGTACTGGGTAGAGATGAAGGTCCATGAGAACTCGCCAGTGTAATTAAAAAGAAGCCCTGGTTATTGGGGCTTAAAGGAATGTCTCATTCTCTTGGACCATAGATGTGGGGATGCTCCAGACTTCTTTGGCTGCAAGGAGGGTATTTAAGGAGGATTTTCTAACAATGTTGAGTTACTTTACAATATTTTAACTGTATGTCCCCTTTGTTGAGTGCACAGTGGTGCATTTCTTTTCCCCTTATCTAAATAACCAGAGCTTAAAGGAACGTCTCATTCCCTTGGACCATAGATGTGGGGATGCTCCAGACTTCTTTGGCTGCAAGGATGTCATTTAAGGAGGATTTTCTAACAATGTTGAGCTACTTTACAATATTTTAACTGTATGTCCCCTTTGTTGAGTGTACACACTGTACAGTGGTGCATTTCTTTTCCCCTTATCTAATGAAGTTGTGCTAGTTAATAATAAGTAAACAAAAAAAAGAGCTATCAACGAAGAATGATTGAAATCTAATTATAAAGTTGTATGAAGGCTTAAATATGTCTGCTAATATTTGAGGATAAAATCGATGGTATGTTCTTCCTTGTTATCCATAGAAGCAATTATGAGATTAGAGGGATCAAGAATAAATGGCCACCTAACACTGAAGCTCTGAGTGTGACTAATTTTAGGTTTTAGACTTCCTCTTTTAAACAAGTTTCTTTGAGAGGAAGACCAATCTCCATGAACACCTAGATTATTCTAAAAAGAACTAGGAAGCAAAGTTGCCAAGACAATACGAAAATTTCCCCAAAAAGTTTTGCAACTTGAATGAAGTAGAAAAATACTGCATAAATTATTTTTAATCCTCTTAGCTGCATTGCATGGTATAAGCCATACCAACATCCTGGATGTAAAATTGTACCAGCTTTAGGGATTGATGAGGATAGCACGATGTGTATAGCTTTTAGTGACCATTTCCGAAGAACATAACATAGATAGAGAAATATCAATAACGCCTGCCCCCTGTCTGACTTTATATTAATAATCCACCTTTTTTTATTTTGTTTTCAGGATGTCATGCATTTTCTTTCCATGTCCTGTTTAAATAGAGATGCAGTGGGTCGGGTTCAGGCCAGATTTTGGCAAACTCTATTCCAACACTATAGGAGTCCACCCTACTCTTTCCCATCAAAGCAAAGCAGGACATTTTGCTCCCTTTTGAACATGTATTATGTATGGAATATAATTTTAATGTTAAATTTATATTTTACATTTGTTATGTAAAATATATGTGATCAACCACAATGGCTTTTGGAGAAAAAAAATAAAAAACGAAGAAGAAGAAATTACAATGGGTGGGTTTGGCAAACCATGGTGTGGTTTGAAGGAGAAATGTTTACAGGACATTATTTTTGTCCTGAACAAGAAATGATCCTCCAAGCTATAGCAGATGAGCCAAAACTAATTTTCAAAAAGGACTTCTAATTTGCAAATATAATTTAAGTATTAATTCATGTAACGAAATTTGAATTATGTGTTTATATTGAATTCAAGTCAAGGGATAATTAACTAACATTCTTGCTTGAGACTACCATTTGGGTAATTGCTACTTTTTTTTTTTTTTGATTCATATGTTCTAGAGTATTTTAGTCCAACTTGTGTTGAAATATCTAGTTGTGGTTGCTACGATTTAATTTACCATCCGCGTATTGGTACTTGTTATGAAAGGGATTCTCTTTACTGACATTTACAATCATGTGAAACCCTGAACCAGGTGAAGCGAATATATATACCTCTACCTGATGAAAATGTTAGAAGACTTCTTCTCAAACATAGACTCAAGGGGCAAGCATTTTCTTTGCCTGGTAAGAGAGCTCATTCCTTGACTTATTTAAAATAATATTTGGAATTTCATGGATTCGCCATTATTATGCAGAAAGAAAAAAGCAGGTGCTTGGTTTGCTTGCTAGATGGTTCTCTACTCCATATTGTGGGAACTATTTCTTATTTTTAAACTAATGTAAAACTGTTAGATAATAGTATGAAGCTACTGAGAAAACTAGTTACTATTAAAACCTGAGAAAAGTTTCCCAAAGTATCCACAAACTTTTTTAACAGTAACAAAAAATCTTACTAATAAGAGAGACAATGTAAGGTACAGACCCCATTATAATCGCTGTAAAGAAAGATTGCACTGTGAAAAAATTTCAACTAATGGTCTGATTTCTCAAGGATTTTAAAGAATCTGTACAATGTAGTAGAAAACCAGGTTCATAGTACCAGTTGCCACCAGTACTAGTAGATACTGCCAGTACAATAAGGTACTGGCTGGTCCAGGCCAGTACAGTGCTGGACTGGATCAGTCAGATTCATTGTAAAATTCTATGAGCTGTTTTGAATTCTAACACTTGAAGCTGTCTTGACATCGAAGATATAACTGTGCACTTTATAATATTGAAAGAGAGGAAAAAGTATGTAATAGTTACCGATCAAAAAGCTTGTAACATTGAACATAAACTCATAATTATATGACTACACCGATTTGATTCTACATTCCAGTCCAATTAGAAGAATAGGAGGAGAGGACACTGTTACATACCCCTCTCTCTCTCTCTCTCTCTCTCTCTCTCTCTCTCTCTCTCTCTCTCTCTCTCTCTATCTATATATATATATATATA
>JAUPMG010090909.1:0-12568 GCA_031762675.1 Pachysandra terminalis
AGGGCTTCGTGCATGGTGATTAGGTCATCCTAATGGTTAGAATAATTAAGGCATTAACAATATAACTTCATGGTTTACTTCTTAGTTTCTTGAATAAGTCTAATATTAGTATCATAGGTTACTGTTTTTAATTTCATGTGATATTTATGGTTTTTCATAATATGATCATGGGGAAGGGTCATGCATATGAAAAAGAAGGAATTCCCCATGATATCACATTAGGGGAGAAGTAGATACACAAGACACTAAAGTAAAACTCACCAGTTTTGCTGTAGGGTTTCTTCTGCTACTATTTCTTCTAGTTTTCTGATCTTCTAGTATTCTTATAGTTCTTCCTAGGGCTTCCCACAGAATTGACTTGATTTCTAATGTTTATTTCTCTTTTTTAATCCTATTTTATTAGTTCTAAGTGTTAGAACTATATTCAGAATACTAGTTGGTGTTTAGCTATTGATCTAGAGTCCTAATTCAATTGTAACTTAATCATTAAGTTTCTATAATTACTTATATACTTTAATTAATCTAATTGGGCCTTAGGAATCTCACTTAAGCCCAATCTAATTAATTACTAATCTTAGGTCCTGTTTGGTTAAACCTAGATTAATCTATTTAACCCAGTTTTCTACTTAAGCTATAACTCTTCATTGATGACCTTAGTTTATTATTAGGGTTTATAATCGTAATCATATCTATTTTATTAATATATTTAGGTTAGTTTCTAAGTGTAGAGTGTAAAATTACTAGTTTACCCTTTTCATTAAAGTTCCTTTTAGACTGGATTTTTCAGGTCTTTACAATCTGCCATCTTTCCTTTCAAGGAATGGTACCCTAGGTAGGAAATCTGCCATCTGTCCTTTCCGGGAATGGTACCCTAGGCAAAAAATCTACCCTCTTTCCTTTCGAGATGTACCCTAGGTAGGAAATTCACCTTCACAAACACAATCAATATATACATCTTGTATCACACACAACACAAGGATCACCAGTGAGTGACTCTAGCATCACTCTCAAATATCATCAATTTTGAAAACATACATAGGACTCAAATACCATACACACAACAACTCAACAAACTTGGATCATTGTACACCCTAACTTCATACCACATAGTTTAAGTCATGATACAATCATTCAAGTTACATTAACATATAATATCACACCATATGTAATCAATTCATGTTGAAAACTAGGCAGTTTACACATTTAATTGCACAAAATCTTACACAAGTACTTCGCACACAAACTGTCACTACCCGAATTCTAAAGCATGACTCACACGCACGTGAGCATAACTCTAGGATTCTAAGCCTGAATCTCACCCACAGATCAACCAGCTCATACACCAAGAAGAGGGTGGAAAACCACAAACACCTCAAAGAAATCCATAAATACAATAGGATTCACAGCGGAAGCTAACATCATCATAATATAAATAAAAATCAAACCTCTAAGTGGGCCCCACATCCAACCATAATCCAAACAATACAAAGATACAACAAGTCTTGAAGGAGTCACCTACTCCCTCACAACACTCTCAAGCTCTCTCACAACAAAATGCAACTCGAATACAAATAAAATAAACGATCGAACTACGTAGTGGCCTCAGGAGTCCACCTCAGCAATCCTGGCCGGAATCCTAGTTGTACTTCTCGTACACACCTAAATTGTTAGGAGCCAAAGAAGGCTTGAGCTTCGTGCTCAACAAGTACAATGTACAAATGCAACGTAATAATAAGGATATCCATGAGTATGCATGGGATGCCATGATCAATGCAGGGTTCATTCATTTCATGCAATGACATGAACAAATTTATAAATATAGACCAAACACGATGGCCTCATCAAACACGTGAAATGCGCATGAATGTTATCAACTCTGTGTTGTTTGATGTCTCACGCTTGATCTGGACTGCAACACCGCGTATCACAATCATGGATACACGGCCCCTTTCGGGCTAAGGATGCATCGCCGATACTGTGTGTACATCACAGTTTTAGGGAGTCACAACCCATGGGGAGTCATACTCCACCTCTATTTTTTTATTATGGAAACGAATTCTGGGGCTCACCAAGATATCCCCCGTGTACATCATACACACACACACACAACCAAAGGGTCGTCATCCATCTCTCTCTCTATATATATATACAGGTATCCATGGGCTCTTGGGGTTGCAAGGCCCCCACCCTCAAATCATATCAGATTTGATCAATAATTAGTCTCTCTTTGGGACACCAGAGATCTATGTCTCTCACTTGGCACTTCACCAAGAAGTCCAAGGTATCCTCACATTAACCTCTGGTCCTTCATAAAGGATCCAAGGTAGTCTGGGGTCCAAGTCCTCACAAGGACTGATCATGCATGCATGTCCATTATATGAATGGCATTAACACGCAACTACATTATATACAACATAACATCAAATGGAGATCATCACTCAATCTAGATATGCCGAGTCATAACATTCACGCATTCAAGAACTGATGATAGAATTACATAAATGGCATTCTATATGATCAAACATCCACTGTCGGCAGGTTCCATCGGTGGACCGACGTACTCACTGACAGGGTCTAAAGGGTCTCCTCGGTGGGTGCCGTCTATCCCACCGACCTAACACTAAAACCAAATCCAGTCCCTCCGTCGGGGGGTCCATCGATGAACCGACGACCCACCGACCAAAGTCTAAAAGTGTCACCATGGTGGCACCATCAGTACCATCGACCACCCACCCACACCTCCATCGACGGGTCCCGTCGATGCCACCGACTGATCCAAGGGTAATCATCTTTCGTCGGCGGGTCCGTCAGTACCACCGATGAATCCATCGACTCCGTCGGCGGGTGTCGTCGGTGCCACCGACAAGGGTCCAAGGTCTAAGACCATTTCCGTCGGCGGTTCCGTCGATACTACCGACGAATCCACCGATGTCGACGGTAGGTGCCGTCGGCGGACCAACCACCTACCGACCAACACACTAAGATAAAAGTCACTATCGGGGGGTTGTTGGTAGACCAACCAACCCACCGACAGGGTCGCACTGCACTAGATTTCGTCGGCAGGTGCCGTCGGCGCACCGATGCACCCACCGACGAGCGCGATTTTGGTTCGCCCCAACACTTGGGTTTTCACAATCCTCTCCTCCTAGGTTAACATTTTAGGGTTAATTAGGTCGAACATGAGAGTTAATCACAAGAGAAAACATTACCACAACAATACTCAAACAACATCTAACAAATCAAACAAGAAACCTAAAGAATTGATCAAAAATCCAACATGAGACAACAAATTTAACCTAGAACATGTATCATCAATATTAAACCACCAACATGATTATCATACATGTGCTTGATGCTCATGAATACAGAAACATCAACAAACACACACAAGAATCCATTGATATGCAATGAATCACAAGAATCACAAGAATTACAAAACAAGTGTACACAATACACTTACGTGATCAGCTAATCTTTTTCTCTTGGACGAAAATGGTTGGCTCGAGCTTGAACCTCTTCCATCCTTGGTCTTTTTCTCCTTGGAGCTTCTCCCCTTCTCTCTCAGCCACAAAAATCTCAAGAGACAAATGAGGTTAAGGTTTTGAAGACTTGTCTTTAAACCCTATCTCAAAACTTAAACAGATATGGACCCTCCATTGCCTTTTGGATAGGAGAACAGATCTCAACCATTCAAGCTCATTAAAGGAGCCATGCTATGGTGTGGGTCAGAGCAGACAACAAGAGTGCACCAAAAGAAGAGTTGGTCACCAGAATTGTCACGACCCGAATTCTAAAACGTGTGTCACCCTCACGTGAGCATGGTCTAGATCTACTAAGCCGCACTCTCACCAAATTACACTCCAAACATGTGCTCACCGTGGGTGGGAAACCATAATATAATAGAGAATTCTAAGTCAGATAGAATACGCAACGGAAATAATCATAGATCATGTGATAAAGCAAGACATGGATCTAATAGAATATCGATTCATACATCTTCACAACCCAACAGAAGGTGTATATATGCCTCACTGACTCCTAAGCTTACACCAACGTGCGGATCCTTGGGATAGCATACCATCTTCCAAGCTTACACCAACGTGTGGATCCTTTGGCAAACATCATTCCTCAAGACTGACAAGGTTCCCTATGTGGGTTCGCTCTCAGCTTGGGTCCAATCGTAGGACTAAATGGTTATCTAGTTAACATCCCAGATGTCAGTCTAAACCCATGGTGTCATGAGGGGTATTAGACCAGGCTATCTCCGCCAGAAAGTCCATATGCAACATTCAATTCAAATCCTTATTAAACGCAACCACCAAGAATTCATAGGGATATATTCAAACATTCAATCAAATGAGCACAGTCCCATAACTATTGACTAAGAAAGATAAGGTACATAACCTAACTTACTAAGAACTATAGAGCATATAATCTAACTTACTACCTAATATGAAAGATATAACCTAACTTACTAAGAGTAAATATATATAATAGATCAAATTCTATCTACATACTTTTCTAAACACTATTAACAAGAAACTAAATGTAATACAATTCTACCGTTAATGAAAAAGGAAAGTTGTGCACACCGGCACCAATTCCTCATCAACACTATCCATTTGGATTCATCCACGTGATCCAATTCATCATATATATGTATGAGAGGCATCCAAGTGCCTAAACCAATTGCATTTCCATAGAATAATTATCAAGGGCATCTTAATATGCCTAAACTCACAATTTAATAAGTAAGTAAAACATCATAACATCCAACTGCATCTCAACATGTGTATTATGATGGTACTAAGCTAATAGAAAGCTTTTGGGGTCATACTTACTCACTTCTCCGAAATCCTCTATTGTTTGGCCAAACTAAGAAGTCTAGAGTTCCGGGTTGAGGGGTTCAATTTTACATGAGAGGTCTAACTGACCCAGAAATAGGATAGCCATGTGTAACCAGTCAAGATACACGCGCTCCCGTTCAAATCACTCCATTTGGACCAGTGGAGTGGTTCGGCGGGGTCTTCGGTGACCTTTCGGCGCGCCTAAATGGGTTAAAGTGTGCCAAATGGGGTGGCACTTTGGGGTTTGGTCCAAAAGAGTCTCGATAGACGAGAAGTCAAATTGGTTTGGTCACTTTATGTTTCGGCGACCTCTTAGGCTCGCCTAAAGGGGGTTTTGGTGACCTATTCGATACGCCTAAATTTCTTCGGCAAGCATTCCCGCAAGCCACATTTGGCCTCTAAGATTCGGCAATCTCTTCGGTGTGCCGAAGAGTTCGCCGAAGCTGGGGGGTCATTGAGGTTGAGATTTTACTGGGAGCTTGGTTTTATGCCCAGGAAGGTTTGACCGAGGTCGAAGTCTATTTTCATTTAGTCTAAGGTGAAGATTTGGGGTTTTCCCCCTTCTCCTCTTCACCTCGAGTTGGGTTTGTCTGCATGCATGGTCAAACAAGATGGTCTGGTGTTTAGGGTTCCACATACATTAAACAAAATGTTCTAGATCCCAAGGGGAAGGTGGGTATGAAGCAAACAACCCTTCTCCTAGGTCAAAGTACTAAACACAACTAAATAACACATTCAAGGGAGGTTACTCAACTTGGGGTGTAGTCGAGAGGGTTGAGGTTGATTCGCAGATCATTTCGGAACTTGGATGACCATCCTTGAGCTCCAAATCCCATCCATGGCTCCAAAATCCCAAGAGAAGAAGAAGAGAAGAAGAAAATGTGTTTTATGAGCTAAATGCTCTATGTATAGACAAGTTGTGAATAGTGCCAGTTCTAAAGGAAAAACGGTGTTTCCGGTTCTATATTTTCCGACTGGTAACCTATGCAGGCTCTAATAGAGGGCTTTTGTTGAAGGGTTTGAGGTGGATCTCAGAAATTAGCGGGTGTGATTAATTAACTTATTAACTTCATTAAATCTTAATTAATCTATAATAATTCAACTGTCCATTTTGATTGGCTACCTAAATTAATTTAATTTCATTGTTAACCTAACTCTCTAAGGTCAGGGATCTAATTAGGCACAAACTTTGTTTACTCGTGAACCTAATTTAATTACTTTAAGTTAAACTCAACTGCTAATCCTAATTAGTTGAGGAAAAGGTTTAGACCATTATAGTCGGATGGCCAGCCGGTGTGCCAGCTAGCCTACCAATGGCTACCCTGAGACTTTTGTAAAAACCACACCTTCTGCCTAGGCTGCCGAATGGCCAGCCGGTGTGCCGGCCAGCCTGCCGGTCTGCCTTAGACCTTGCACCTTGGTAAATTGACCCCTGTCTAGGCTGCCGGATGGCCAACCAGTGTGCTAGTCAGCCTACCGGTCAGCCCAGAGACCTTGACTCAAACCTGTTTGGACCTACCTAGGCAACCGGTAGACCAGCCGAACTATCGGACAGCCTGTCGGTCAGCCCAGGTTGGGTTATTTGTTATGATAACTGTGTTATATTTATTGTTTGATTAATTATGATTGCTTGTACATAAATTTTGGTTGTTCCATGATATTAATTAAAGGTTGATTGACTTGTTAGATAATTAATTATGATTAATCATACATCATGCATTATTTGATTTGTTTGGATATTATGATGATTTAAATTAAGTTTAAAGCCTCATATTTCATACTTAGACTTATAGCACATCTGTCCACATGTTGTATCGTTAGTTAATGTGCACAAACACCTCACATTGTACAACATATCTAATTGAGTTAATGAACATATTCTGGTCATATACTAGACCTACCATTTGACTTCACTTATGATGAAGTTTCTGATCGAATCTGAGTGAATCGTGACTTGAGCATCATGATTAGGTGAGGAAGTCCCGGATGGACAAACATTATCGGTTGAGGGACTTGCTACCCCAATATACCCCAGTTTTAATCATCTCAATAGCATATTATTATACGTAACGGATGTCGAGTGAAATTTTGTTGACATTCGCCTTTTGTAATGCTCACTGAGATTAGTCCTATTTATGGACACCTTGGATTTTTTTATTACCCTGACCACAAATAAGTGGGGGAATTGTGCCCTCTTGGTCGAAACCCCTCAAAACTATGATGCGCACATGGATTCTCTTACTGAGAGTGGCCCTGTATGAGGGGAAGGATCAAGAAAACGTCTTGCTCAGTAATTGATTGGTCTAGTGTGGGACTTACAAAATTCGAATTTTGAACAGCATGCATAATTGCACAGCATAAGATTTTGCATGGATCACTATATCTTGTTGCATGAGCATGCGTTCATGCATTAATAATCTGAACATGGATATCTAAATGATTTTACTTACTGGGCTAGTGTAGCGGACGTCTTATGACAACATTTCAGGTAATTTAGATGAGGAATTTAATGATAATGGAGAACAAGATGAATACTTTTTATGAACTTCCTGGAAATAATCAAAGCGTGACGTGATTTTTACGTGAAGTTTTTAAACTGGATTTATGGCTTTATTTCTTAGATTAGATATTATGTGTAGGGTTATGGATTTGGTTTTTACTTGAAATAGGATGTAATTATTTTCTTTTCCACTGCGAAGTTTATTAAGCGTTTTGGATATAATAGATAGGTTATATTTTACTAATTTTTCAGTAAATTAGATTCTTTTGGAAGTTTATTGAATTTCTGTAATTTTGGCTCGATATCGATTGCCACTCCCGATTCCGATTGGGATAAGAGTCGCGGTTCAGTTCGTACGAGAATTTCCTTAAGTTTGGGTCGTGAGACTTAGATGCGAAAGGCTTCATTTTGCCAATCAAATCCTAAGTGACCTTTTCTAATCATAACAATCCTATTTTGAGGTACTATGATAATATCCAGAACCTTTAATTTAATATCACCTCTTATTCAATTCAGATCAGTTCAATAATCCTGAATTTAGACCTGCTCCTACACTTTTCCAAATTCGATCAAATCTAGATCTTTTGCACACAAACCATCTATACATGCATGTGTACAACTCAATAGGGAACATGTCCCTAAACTTTGACCGTGTTTAGGCCTCGGCTGCACCTCAGTAGCTGTCGACGGTCCTACCAAAGTTCTAGGTAGCACAGCTGTCGAGCGTCGGCAGACAGTCCCGAGAACCTGATGTTTTTGGGGTTTTCGGTAGGTGTTCGGTAGCTATCGTCATTTCTACCGAACGTAGAAATTTAGCAGTTTTCTGGGTTTTCACCAGGGTTCCGTCCCCATACTAAAAATACTTAATTTCTAGAGTTTTAATATTCATTATTAAATCTCTAAAAATTATTCAAGTAATCCAAATATCAAACACATAATAACTACTTGATTCTATAAATGAAAGCAAGTAAACCCACATCAAATCTAAGAATTAACACATGATCCATAGGAACACAAGGAACACCAAAATTACAGAAATTTAGATCTAGCATGTTTATCATGACACAAGCAACATGGCATTGATTCTAGTTTCACTGGATCTCTAGTCTGAGCATGCTTTACATAAGATCATGCACCAAACTATATCTATAGCATTAGAATCATCCATAAACATAAATACCGTAGAAACACAAGAAGTCCATACCTTTTCTTCTTAGTACCTTTTCACTACAAGTTTTCCAGCACTAGCAGATCACCAAGCTTCTTCTTCCTTCTTCTTCCTCTTTCTTTCTTTTCCTTCAAGAACAGATTCCCCCCTCTCTCTCTCTCTCTCTCTCTCTCTCTCTCGTTTTGGACGTGTAGATGCACTTTCTCTCTCCTCTCTCACATGACTGTGTACACTGAGCAGGAGACTAAGTTGAGGAACCTTCCCATGCTTACATTTGTCCCTCCCAAATCTATCCATAATTTCCTAATTCAATTTCCAAGTTGAAAGACTAATCTAACCCTAATGACTAAGTTTAATGGCACCTCCGTCCCCTTAGCTTTAAACATTCTCTTCAAACCCTAGCCTCCATAAGGTTTTTAAAATAACTCAAATGACTTCATTGTTTCTATTATTATATAATAGACACTATAATTTGTTTTATTTACAAATTCTACTAATTTCAATTATTTAGATACACAATCCTATACAATCTTGCACAAAGGATTTGTTGGTAATTATAATTAATTATAATATAAAGACACGGGTCGCTACATTTAATCTCACCTATTGATTGGGAATTAAATGTTCCTATGAAATCCTAGCCTTTGATTTAGTTATTGGGATTCGTTTAAGATCCTAGCCACATGTCATAACTTTAGAAGTTATGATTGTGTTTGATGCACCTTATTTCCTATTGGTACAACCCACCAATCATAATCAGTCAAAAGTCAAACATAATAGCTAATTACTTAAATTTTAAATTAACCCTTAATTTTATATCAATTATACTTTAACTATATTATTTTTATTAGGTTATTAGATATTGGCTGAGATTTAAACACTAAGAATTAGTAAGTATTCTCTACAAACTAGAATAGCAACTATTTAAACTAAAGCTAAACTTCTAAAAGTAGAATTAGAAAGAAGAACCCAATATTAGATAGAAACCCACGTGGGCTGGAAAACTAATCTAAGGGTAGAGCTTAATAGTTCTATAGTTTCTAATCTTAGAGTTCCGAAGTGCCTATATAAACACAAGGCATTGGGAGGTTGATTGATCACATGAAGAAGAGCAAGAAGTGTAATTCTCTACACCAACCTTCATACCAAGGTAAGTATTCAAGTATAACTTTAATTATGCTTTTAATAGGAGTACAAGGTTACTTTCATTGTGTATGAATTATTTTAATGGTTTTTGTTTGTTTTCCAAGTTTTGGTACTAGGATATGGTAAGTTTGATTTGCGTAGTGTTTTGAGTAGTCTATTTATTGGATTTTGTGCATAATTCAATACTAACCAATGTTACTTAATCATGTTTTGTGTTTAAAGATCAAGAGAAACCAAAATTTAGTATTTTTGTTCAGGCCACGAGGTTTGGCAGCCACCTCGGCATGTCGAACAGACCACCGAACACTTTTAGTAGACGTCGATAGCCTCCTCGACATACCGAAGGTCTATCGAGTGCCACAAAGAGAAATTTGACTTCTTGGAAAAGCTATTGAACCCTACTCGGCATACCGCATGGCATACAAAGCACCATAAAGAGAAATTTGACTTCCTGGAAAAGCTACCGAGCCTAAATTCTGCATACCAAATACCCTACTAAGCCCGACATTGTGAACAACTTGTTTTGAACCTAGAAACCTGTCACGAACCAACCAGAAAATCTCAATTTCTGAGACTTCTGATTTATTCGTAACTCTCACCCCATATCTCTATGCGAGTAGATCACAATGGTCAAAACATAAGCAGACGTTTTGTTATTGTTCTACTAAGATATAAGTAACTAAAGTACAAAATCTAAACTTAACAAGTTTGTAAAATGGAAAAGTCTAATTTCTAGACTAGCACTGAAGTTCTGTTAGAGTGTTGTACCCAAACCATGTTCTTTCTCATCGACCAAGCTCATCGAACCAAAAGGGTCCCCCTTGACTCCAAACTCCTCAGCTGCCATCTCGACTAAATAAACTCAAATGTTATTTACTAAAAAGCATGAGCTACACTAGCCAGTAAGTAAACAACTTCATTAATGTTCAAGATTAACTTAGATTCAAGACATTACTCAATATTTCAAGTCCAACAATAAAAAGATCATAAAAAGAAAAGATGCATGTGGTCAACCATTAAGTATGCATGCTGTGCACCTATTTGCAATAGTCACCAAGGTGAGCTAACTAACAGTCTAGTATGCAATGCAGAAATGCAGTCTGTCAGCATGTAAAAGAAGGCATGTTTCGTCCTGATCCAGTCTCTATCCGGGGTGTCCTAGCAACCTGAATGCGCCCCCGGATGTTCCAGCAACCTGAAATCATTACCCCGTCGTAATGTCTAAGGAATAGGACTATTCTATGCGTACATCATAATTTTAAGGACTTTCAACCAACGAGTCACAATCACCCCCACTTTATTTTTTATCAGTGGTAAAAATACCGAGACTTTCACCCACGTGCGGCTCCCTCAGGAAAACACGACACTTGACATACTACAGAGGTCTCTCTCTCCATGATATCACATCCAAGCTTACACCAACATGCGGATCCTTGGGTGATATCATCTTTCAAGCTTACACCAACGTTCGGATCCTTGGGTACACAGCTCTTAGCCGATAAGAGAGTCTATTGGAGTAGCTAATCCTTGCCAGTCTCCTCCCTAGACGTAGGGTTCACATCATATCACTCTTATTTAAATCACGAGACTCAACAGTGTGGTCTCGAAAAACAGGGTATTCCTCTTGACCATACTTTGGTCTCGAGTCAATGCTGTGCAAGTGGAGAGGTGCAAGCTAGCTAAACAGTCAATCCATAGTGTATAGGGTGTAATCACAACCAATATATGCGCCATTCATCAGTCCCGCATATAATTTTAAATCATAATTTAAGTTAGACAACATAGGTCCATTTAAAATCAACCAAATGAAATTAACTAATCATTCACGTCAATGTACCAGAAGTATCAATAACTATAAGTGCAATGACATTTCCAGGTCTAACATACACACTTCATCAGCACATGGAACGGGATGGAGAGACAAGTACAAGAACAATCACTTATGAACTCCATATAACATTATGTTTGGAAACCACTAAAGGGAAACCACTAAGTTCCCAATCATTCAGAACAGATTAAAGGGAAACCACTAAGTTCCAAAGTAACTCACTCAATATAGGACTCACAAATAACAACTACACTAAATAATAATAAACTAGTGCAACCAACATAAAATTCAATTTAATTAGGTCAAAACATGTTTATATATGAAATTCTAGTCAAAAGGGACAAATCTGGGTGTTTTGGCGCCCTCATCGGCTCGCCTAAGTGATATTTGGCGACCATTCTAGGAAACTCATTCTCAGCAACCACTTTGGCGCCCTCTTTGGCTCGCCGAACAGAAAATATGGGTTGACACCCTTACACTAAAATGGTTATACCTTTGGTTATACAACTCAGATTCGCCGTAAACTTATTTTGTTGGATTGCTGACGAAAAGAGGATCCAGCAATACCACATTTGTTGAAATTGGAGCTCGGTGGACTTCTCGGTGAGCCGAGAAAATAACCGGAACATTTCTGGGTGCTAGGCGAAGCGTAAGCGCACCGAGGAAGTTGCTGAACGTCGCGAAACAGCCACAACAAGAGGATTTTCACTCCAAATGAGGATACAACAAAGGGGAAACATTATTCATGCATTATCACTGAATTCCATTCCATTTCAATTCTAAAACATGATTCTTCCATAACATGCAAATCGAGGCATTCAAATCCATTCATCAACATTCAAAAGCAAACATAAACTAGAAAATAGAGAGAAACAACCCTAAATCTACTTTAATCAAGAACAAAAATAAAGATATCTACTTACCTTGATGATATGCAAGAAATTGCAAGAAATGCAAAGCATTCTTCAAGCATGCAAGACCCTCATTCTTTCTCCTTAAAGCTTGATGCGAACCTCAACCAACTCGCTGTTGAGATCCCACGAACACTATTGGAATACTTGCCCAAGAAAGCTAAAATT
>JAUPMG010090949.1:0-12566 GCA_031762675.1 Pachysandra terminalis
CAGCCCAAAAATGTAAAGGTAAATGAGCTTGGAATCTTAATGATCTAGACACATTCAATAAATGCTGATGTTTCCTCACAACTACAGCATTTTGTTGAGGACATTCAACACAACTTAATTGATGTATGGTGCCTTTGGAACTATAAAAACCATCCATACAAAACTCTAGACCATTATTAGTACGAAAAACTTTGATATTATAATCAAATTGAGTTTTAACCAATTGAAAGAAAGATTGGATAAGTGGTCGAGCTTGGGATTTGGTATGCACAAGATGTACCCAAGTGAATCTTGAGTAATCATCAACAATTGTTAAGAAATATTGACAACCAGTAAGGGATTTAATTGCAAATGGTCCCCAAATACCACATTGCACCAAATCAAAGATTTTATTTGAATTAGAAACACTAACAGGATATGGAAGCTTGCGTTGTTTAGCAAGAGGGCATATTGTACAAACATTATTTTGTTTGACAGAAATTTCAGGAATGAAAGAAGACAACAATTGTAATCTGGAAGATGATATATGACCTAGCCTATAATGCCATAGATCATCCAAAACATTTTTAACAGAATGTACATAAATCTTAGAACTAGAAACAGGGAGAGAGAGAAAAAAGAAGACTGAGATGGTTGTTGCAGTAGATAGTATAGCCCATTCCTTTCTTTACCAACTCCAATCGTTCTCCAAGGAATTAGAGTCTGGCATCTTGGAAATAAGATGATCTTCAGGAGTATGTAAATTGCATACTTGATGCACAGATGCATGAGGAGCATGTGAATTTGCATATGCAGATGACTGAAGGTGGATTACTGCCATGATTTGTTGAAGCTGTTCAGGAGTCAGAGGCAATTGAGGGGCATTGGAAGTTTGATTTGCAGATTCAATGTGATTTGCAACTGGAGGAGCAAACCTATTCTTAGTAAATTTATACCCTGGTGGATAGCCATGAAGCTTGTAACATTTTTCAACATTATAGCCAAGAATGCCACAGTGACTGCAAAGAGAATGATTCTCCTTCTTGTTAAAGGATTTGTTGAATTGTTGAGGTGCTGGATATGCATGGCTCAGCAGTGCAGTGGTGTTGTGATTGAAATATCCAACTGAAGAGGAAACTTCACGTTGGCGCTCTTCTTGAAGAACAAGAGAGAATACGTTGTTTATAGGCGGCGTAGGATCATACAATAATATCTGGCCTCTTATGTGTGAAAAAGTATCATTCAAGCCCATCAAAAATTGCATGACATACTCTTGTTGCCTTGTTAGATTACAAGAACAACTAGGAACAGATTGAATAGGCTTGTATGTATGAAGCTCATCCCAAAGAGCTTTGAGTTTAGTGTAGTATACACTTACAAGTTCTCTTGAGTAAGAGAAGAAATTGACTTCTGGATTTGAAAACTCCTAGGGCCATTACTCAGAGAGAAACGTTCTTTGAGATCCATCCAAACATTTGTTGCATATGTGATACAGATAATGCTGGCTGCTATATCCTTCGTAACAGAGTTGAGGATCCAAGAAGTTACCATCCTGTTGCATCGATTCCACGCCATTGTTGATGTTACATCATTGACTGGCGTGTTTAATGATCCATCAACAAAACGAAGTTTGTTCTTCGCAGTCAGAGCCATCACCATAGATTTACTCCATGTGTGGTAATTTTCACCATCCAGCAGTTGAGAAACAAGGATGGAACCGGGACTATCACCGTTATGAAGATAGTTAGGACTAGATTGATCTCCATTAATATATGGAGTTTTAGAAGAAAATGAATGCGGAAAGGAAGAATGAGGAATTTCACCCATTCTTGAAAAAAACAGAGAATTTGCTTAAAAAAGCTTTGATACCATGTTAGAAGTAGAAGCAAGAAGATGAAGAAGAGAGAAAAAGGATGGAAAACAGGGACAAACAGAGTATGAGAGAGAAGCGAATTGAGAAAATGTATTATGAAAACTGTATATGTTACAAAATGATTACATTGATCTATATATAAACATCTAAGCTACGTATAAACTAAATCAGTTAAAACTAACTTTCTAACCACTTTGACAGCTAATCAAAACTAATCAAACTAACTTAACCAACTCTATGTAAGAGTCCCGTTGGAATATCTAGATATTAAGAATATGTAAGAAAATCTAGCTTTCTTGCAAAATAGGTCTTTTGAGAATATGTCAGAGAATCTAGCTTTCTTGCAAGATAGGGTGTTTGGATTGCAAGATAAGGCAGGAAAGTATGGCCTATGGTAAAAAAAATATTCTCCTTTTTTCGTAAAACCCCCAAAAAAGAAATAGCTCATAACTCCCTAGCAATTACACAGTGCGTTTGGTTAGCTGGAAAAGGATAGAAAGGAACGTAAAAGAACACTTTGTTTTTCTTTCTATCGTTTTTATTTCATTTTAAGATCGTCTTTGGAACCTTGGATTTGAAAGTAAAAGGAATAAGTCTTTCATTTCAAGTGTTTGGTTAAGTGAGACATATAAAGAAAATAAAATCAATTTCGGTGAATTTCGATAATTTTCTAGTGAGTTTTCATATATTTCAACAAGGTTGATTAGCGGCCAAGGAAAGATAAGATATATTGTAAGTTAGGTTGAAGTGCTGCAAGGTGTTATCCAACTTTTTTTCCTTTTCTTCTAAAGTCTCTACTTTTTTAGGATAAAGGTTTTGTTCGCAGAAGAAAAAAAAATTCAACTAAACAGGAGAGTGCTTTGTCCAACATTTTCTTTTTCTTTTCACTCAAAATCCAAAGTTCCAAACACAATCTAAGGAAAAAAGTTTGAGTTAGTTTTTACTAGAAATAGAATACTTTTAAATACTTTTTAATGAGTCCACCTTTTTCAATAAACTAAACACACAAATTTCATTGGAAAGTTGATTTTCCTTTCCTTTCTATAAATTCTAAGTAACCAAACACAAACAAAAGGATGGTAGAACATGTGAGAATAGACCTTGTGACCTCTCATTTTGTTTTAAAAAACACCATTGCAATTCCTATTTTTTTTATCAAAAATTATCGTTATATATATATATGTGTGTGTGTGTGTAACATTTAACTTTCTTACAATTTATTATATACCACTTTCAATTTACTTTCCGAAACAGACTTTTTGACATAGTCTTGGCATCTATGGGTGAAAAGGAAAAAAGAAAAAGAAAATATTTGCAGTCGGTTTACAGGAGAGGAGGAAAAAGAGAAAGAAAATATTTGCAATCGGTTTACGGGTGAAAAGGAAAAAGAAGGAAAAAGAAAAAGAAAATATTTGCAGTCGGTTTACAGGAGAGGAGGAAAAAGAGAAAGAAAATATTTGCAATCGGTTTACGGGTGAAAAGGAAAAAGAAAAAGAAAATATTTGCAGTCGGTTTACGGGTGAAAAGGCAAAAGAAAAAGAAAAATATTTGCAGTCGGGTTAGGTATAAAAAAGAAAAAAGGTGAATCAGAGAAAGAGGTCAACACGGCATGATATAATTTTGGATATCGAAGTCAAAATGAGGATGAAGGTGATGGTATGTTTGCTGGGCAAGACTCTAAAGGAATGCCAAGAGGATGGAATTATGGGATGCTTCTGTGAAGTTTCTGCTGCAACAAAAGGATGAAATTGGGGGATGAGGTTCTTCTTTTGTGGGCTTTGATGATTCATACTAGTCCAATCAGTTCAGTCCAATACAGCGATATTCTTGCTTTTACCGAGAAGGAAAAGACCATTCAGAATCTTGTTGTTCTGATTGGTTTGCAGCCTTAACGATGAAGATCTCTTTATTTTAATTTCTTCAGTATAATAATTAATCCTTAATATCCATTCGGGGTCAACGGAAGAGAAGAACCCAATGCCTTATTTTAGAGATAGAGAGAAGAAAAGAACTTAGATGAACCAGTAGGAGATCAGTTTAGCTTCGATGTTTTATCTCACAAAGCAGGAAAAGATCGGGAATTGATGATTCTAGCGTAAAACTCTTATTATTGTTCTTCTTCTTCTTTGTCATTAACCTTCTCTGTCGTTCTCATGACTCCGTGTGAAAGAACCCATTTAACGAACCTATTTTTCCTTGTTTGGTCGGAAGCCGTTGGTAGTCGCAGGCTACAACGAAACCGTCAACAAGTCTATTTTTTGGTAAACAACAACGATGGTTGGGGGGTGAAGGGGGGCACTTGGTTCGGTCTAAACCAAAAACCTTTTTTTTTTTTTTTTTCATTTTGGTTGGGTTATGGTTTAGAAAACCAAAAAATAAAATTAATTTGGTTTGATTTTCAGTTAAGGCTTGGATTAAATCGAAACCAAACAAGAAAAACTGAAGTAGATTGGTTTTTGTATAAAATCTCAACCGTTCACAATGGTCTGTACTATATCGAGTTCGGTAGTAGAATATGTGTGTTTTATATAGAAAATAGTACTAATTGTGTCAAATTAAACTGAAAAATCAAAATTTTTGATTTTTATTTTGATATGGTTTGGTTTTCGGTTTTTTTTTTTCATTTTGGTTGGGTTATGGTTTATGAAACCAAAAAATCAAATTAATTTGGTTTGATTTTCAGTTAATGCTTCTATTAAACCGAACCGAACCGAATCAAAAAAACTGAAATAGATTGGTTTTTGTATAAAATCTCAACCGATCACAATGGTCTGTCCTATGTCGAGTTCGGTAGTAGAATATGTGTATGTTTTATATAGAAAATGATATTAATTTTGTCAAACTAGACTGAAAAATCAATTTTTTTGATTTTTATTTTGATATGGTTTGGTTTTCAGTTTTATTCATTATGGTTCGCTTTGGTTTTCAGTTTTTTAAATCGATTTTCAGTTTAGTGTAATATAATTTGTTTTGGTTAAGATTTGACCACTAAACCGAATCAAACCGACTAAATTACACCCTAATTCTGATATATGCAAAATCCAGAAGCAACGAATCCAATAATATTTTATTTATAAGGGTAATCTTGATATTTTGTGTTCTTAGAATTTAAAACGTCCTTCATAATGAACAAAGAATGTTACACTATATTCGTCTTATGGTCTATATATGTATAGGAGCCTTCTGCATATTATTATGACACGTGATGTCAAACATTTATGCATAGACTATCCAATACAAGTGAAAGCTGTTTAAAGCTAACACCTTACAGACTTGGGGCTACATTATGCAATTATTGATATTTCTGTGCTACTATGTACCTTCTATGACAAATATATGCGTGTGTTACTTATGATATTATCTTTACATTGACACTACAAGCACACATCCATCATAGAAGTACTTGACGCCAGTATACACTAGCGTCTACTATTTATGATTACTTTACGGCTAACCACCACAAGATGGTCAATTCGTCATTACACAGGGGGTTAACCACCCTCAGATGATATCTCACATTATACTTCAAAGGAAACCCCCAGAGATAAGGCCTTCTAAGACATCTTTACACTCCCACCCCCAGATGTCACCTTTGAATGACATCCTTAACACAGACTTTTGGGACTTATTTCTGCACTTTATTTAAGAGATTATTTCGAAGGAAATATATGTATTTCCGATTTCACCAAGTTCAGTTCAAGATCACTCAAGTTGATTATTTAACATAGAACCTTTAGGGATTCTATGATGGCTCTTCCTTATAAGGATAATTGATCATGAAAACGAATCGCCTATTGAGAAACTTAAATCTAAAGTTTCTATATGGAGTAATTCGATAATATACTGGTCACCTTATGAGATATATGCAGTTACTCTGACTTCCCTTCAAAGAATATAGATTAACATACCAAAATGGGTTATCTCGAAAGTGAACAAAAGCTTGAAGAGTATTTTGTGGAATTCGAATGACTTATTTAATTTATTGTAATAAATCCCCAAACAATCACATAATAATAATCTATAGATTGCTACAGTGTCATATATTGCAAGATTATTTCAGGTTACTTCAATATCTCCAAGCGGTGTTGATAGCTTATGCTTGCACCTTTTTTATTCATCAATAGCATTGATGCTTATGCTTGTACTTAGGCTCACCACCTCGAGATGGTCAATTTGTGAATGGGCTAGTCCCCCTCAAAAGACGATGGTTACATGTTTGTCCCCCTTAAAAGACTTGGCTACATTCTTTTTTATCATATGTGCATCATGCATTATGTCAGCCTCGTTTAGTCCCAAGGAAAGGGACTTCGAGCAATATACCCTGCAAGAACAGTGGCTTCCGAGCCCCGTTTCCTTTTTTATCACATCATTCTCACTCGAGACCTATGGAATTGTAATTACAACACTATTATCTTCTCTACTTAAGGCCACCTACTTTGAGTTCTTAATCTCTCTTTTGAGGACATCAATAACAATTTCCCTTTCGAGAATTATGGCCATGAAACCAATATTGTTCACAAGGTCTTGAATCCAAGATCTCTTTGTACGGACATTCGGTTATACTGGTTTCTCGATTGAATGTTACACTTATTACAAGTCCTCAATTATAGACTTTGACTTTGAAATGGTTCCTTCATAGGAGATTTTGGCTTCACAATGATATATAGTCACTTTCTTAGTTTGCCTGACAAAGCTTATTTCTTGCACTTCATCAGGCAGGGGGTTATTGATGATCCAGTGACCTAATTAAACAACCACGTGTCACCTGCTTGATCACGTGTTACCTGCTTGACCTATAGACTATGGGTCTAATGGGTCACTCGACCCGGTTTGACCCGGTCTAATCTGTACAATTTGGTCCAATTCGGTCCAACCAGTCAAACCCGGCTGTTGTGAGTTGTCTACATGCATCAGATATTATTTCATAAGTTATCACCATGTGACTTATTTTTCACATGGCACGTCCTCATTCAAGACTTCCAGGCCAAGTCAATTGCAGCACAAATCTACTTGGAATCCAAGTAACTTGAATGACAAGTCTACTTGGAGGCCAAGTAAGACGAGGCTATAAAAGAATTACTTCAGGACAAAATAAAAAAAAAAAGATCTGAACATCAAAAGGATGGAATCCAAAAGTCACGAGACGACAAGGTGAACCGAAGGATTAGAAGGAAGAGGGAGAAGGCTACTCTGCTCATGCTTGAGACTTTTATACATTAGAAGGACTCATTTACTTCCTCGTATCTCTCCATCTCTTTGTCTCATTCATCATTTTTTTCTTATTTCCTTCTTCATCCCCATATGATTGGGGTGTTATTGTACTCTCTAGACTTCTAAATAATGTAAAAGATCTCCTACGAGGCGACTCCCGTGGACTAGGCATATTGCCGAACCACGTAAAAAATTATGTGTACTTCTATATTGGCTCTTCCCCCTCTTCTCTTCTTTTTATATACATTTGTCGAGCATAGGCGTAGCGCCATCTGACCTGCCGCGCGACAATTTAGGCGGTTGATTGGGACGCTTCACATGTCCAAATAAGACCTTATCCAACTCAAGGCAGTGCGGAAATAATCGACATACGACGTCGTCACGTGTTTACGCTATTTACGCCCCTTTAAGCAGCCCAATCTTGATTAGCGGCTTAAAGCAGATCAAGCAGCACAATTTCCGCATCCACAATACTTAGCCAAAAATACCTAGGTGGGATATAATCCCACTTGAGCATAGAATTTTCTTATGATTTTGTTGGAGTATTTAATTATACCCTCCAATACCTTAATTTAATATTCCTCCACTACCTTAATTTTTTTGTTATTAAGATATTTTATATCCGTTGCCTATCTTGTGTCTGTTGTGTTGTGAACGTTGGAAATGGGACGTTACCCAACGTTACACTTCGAACGGCTCCCTTTTTTCATATAAAAGAGACATCATCAGGAGACAAACACACAACATACACATCTTCTATTTTTCTATTCTTTTCTTAAAAAAAGTATGCATTTTCCTAGGCAAGGAAAGATGTTCTTTGATTGTGCTTTTGTGTTTTCAATTTGTGCATATTAGTAAAGATAATACAAATTTGCTAAGCTGTTGTATCCTGATGGCGACGTGCTAGTTCCTGTTGCACCGGTTTAATTACCGTAGAAGCTCAAATTGTCTTAAAAAGAGCGACTGAGCCGTGTCTCATCCCTGCAAATTCAGTGAGATCTATTTGATTTGTTTTATTTTGTCTTTTAATTATCTACAAAATTTTAAAGATAGTTTGACCAACAGTTTTCGCATTGCTTAATTAAGTACTTATTTGAACTTATAACTTAATAAAGTACTTTTTTAAGCTATAAATGTATTTAATAATGATAAATGAATAAGTTCTAAACATTAGTGATACTTTAAAAATAACACTTGTAACCTTCACCATAATACGAAGCTTTTTATCGTTATATTTTTATCCCTAAATTTTAAGATAATTTTTGAGTTTTTTCTGAAAATTGTTGGCATATGCCGTTATTTTCCGTTCAAGTGGAAGTGTAAGTCCCCAAGAGTTTGTTAGGTGCTCTGTATCTGTTCCTTTCATGACCGGTTTTGAGTTCATCAACTTTTTTTATACATCAAACTTATCCTCTCTCTCTCTCTCTCTCTGTTATTTATTTATTTTTGTCTAAGAATACCTCAAAATTAAAAAATCGACCCATTTGATTATTTTTTTTCCTTTTGATTGTGTTTGGTTCAGTGTTTTAGAACTCGCGAATAACTCGGAAAATTTGGCCGAGTTATTCTGATTTGAAAATCTCAAATAAAAAAAAGTTGAGCACGGTGAGCAGAGCGAAGCAACGAACTTTTCGACGAAACCTTTATATTTGTTTGTTTGAAAAAAGTGTTACCATTGAAAAGTACTTTTTTTCAGGTCTTATTTTTAATTGAAGCCCTTTCAAATTTCTTTCCTCCAAAACAAGAAAAACTATAAAAGGCAAAGTGAAAAGCACTTTTAATTTCCTTTCCACCTAACAAAAGCAAGGATATAAAGCAGAACTTAGAAGCAAATCCACGAAACATGAGTAAAGAACGAAAGTTCGTAGGGTGCATCCATGCAGGCCAAACATTCATACTTTATCATATTTTTTAAAAATCTGAATGTGTGATATGCATTCACATATATTTATGGATGTGTAGTGTGCGTGGGTACACGCTGCAACTGATGCGGCAACTTTCACTCGCTTTATAGCCTAATCAATGAAAAAGATATTAACATGAATTTGGATACAAATAATTAAGGATACCTTCTTTTAAGTAGAAGAAAAAGGAAGAGGTCTTGCTCAATCAATCAAAATTCTTTTCCTTTATTTTTATCCATTTTTTTTAATATATACTAGTTTTGCCTCCCACGTGTAGCACGTGGGGTGCCTCTATACCAACTCAATTTTGAAATCAAAAAAATAAAAATTGAAAAAAAAAAAAAATTCATTTAGACATTTATTATATATATTATTACATTTATATTGAAACAATAGACTGCAATTCAAGATATTATAGGCCAATGAATGCTTTTAACTACTCTACATCTTATATCTAGGACAACAAAATAATATAGCTCCTTCATAGTGGAAGCTCCTCGTCGCAATTTATCTCAGACATGTTTTCATTTGTGTTTTTCTTCATTCTTACTATAAAGCAAAAGATGTCATGTACCTTAAACGGTAAATAAGAGATCTCCTAAAGAGCACCCATTTTTATGATGTGCTATGTCGCACTTGTACAAACGTATATATAAGTGCATATGATTAGAATACTTGTTGTCATCAAGGTGAAGCTCATACAACTGGTTGGCCTCACTAATAGCTAACGAAAAAACAGAGGACGCCAAACCCCGTAATGAAAGAAACGATAAGCATTATTAGTCGTACACTACTTCAAGTTCTTGAACCTAATGATGCCCAGATATCCAATATTGACTTTCTACATTGTAATATCAATATTTGGTATCTAGTTAAAATTTGTACACATGAAAAATAATAGAAATTTAAGAACTCAGTACCCGACTAATTATCAGAACCCCACAAGCAATAAAAACATTAAATTGAATAAATAAATCGAGCATCAATACAATTACTCTAATGATAAAGATGAAATTACTTGTATACAAAATCCCCAAATTCCAAAAATAATCCACCTTCAGTAGCCTATCAATTATTTAACTTCAAGAATAGAAAAATCAAAACCCATTACAACAAAAAGAACATTGGAACCTATTACTACTTCTCAATACTAAAAATAGCATCAAGGATCCATCTAAAAAAGCGATGACTGTGTTAAAAGGCGCTTTCCGCCCCCCCCCCCCCAAATCTCATTATGAATTCATGGTAGTGCAAACCTTGAGCTAGAATCACTGAAACAAAAGTGGATACAAGAAACAAATTTCATTATAAATAGAAAAAGATTTGAGTAGTTTGTATTATGTCACATAATTTCTTGAGGTCGATGTCAATTCAAGCATCGAGAGAGAAAAACTCACCACCAGACTTCTTCATTGGAGAGGTGGCTACTGCAACAAACCATAAGTCATGAAGCCTGCGTTCTATCTGTCATAGAAAAAATGCCAAGAATGTTGCTAGTACATGACAAAGGTATGTGGTGGTTGGTGATAGTGGCAGTCGATGGACGTAGGTTGTGTTATTGATGTTGTGGGTGGTCGCAATTGTAGTGATGGTAGGTGATGGAGGTATGTGGTGGTGGGCATGAGCAATGGTAACAGTAGCCAGTAAGTGGTAGTGGGGTTGTGAATGGTGAGTGGTCGTAATTAACAAACAATGATGGTAATGGTAAGCATAAGACCACAAGTGACTTTTCAAAAGACTTTCTATCTCAAAAATTTCTCAACTTTAAAAGAAAATTTTAAACACTTGGGAAATAAAAATCGTAATTAGCTGATTGTCTCTAATTGAATTAGATGCTCTAGTATTGTAGAAGATATTAATGTAAAATGAAAAAAAATAAGGTGTTGAGCAACATACAAGCTTTTTGCTATTTTACATCAGAACAGGAAAAATTCAAGCATGCATACCAAAAGGTGCAAAATTGGGACCCCAATCAGGCATGACTTGGACACCTAACCCAACTTCAACACATTCGTAAACGAAAGATTAGATGTAGCTGTTGTCCGTACATGAGTGAATCTATTATGGCAACCAACTATATAACCAACAACACATGTTATCATAATGACATACCTGCAACACAAAATACTTCTTAAATGGTCATTCATTTATAACATCCATAGCTGAATTATAACTGAAACAAAATTAACTCTAACCAGCCTTTGCAATACCAGTATTCCATTCATCAAGCATTATCCATATGCCCATGTTGGACCAAATGAGACATGCCAGACAAGTAGTAATGGAGTAAGCACAAGGAAAATGTCCTATTAAGAGCTGACTACATAAAAAGATTGCAAAGCAGCATTTCCACCAACTAATTTGCAATGAAATCTTAAATTAGTGAAAAAACAAATATGTCAGCAAGCATGCTTAGATATGGCCTTGAAGATAAGCAAATTATGGATAAATGGAATTGAAAAAGGTAATTAAGCTTCCAAATGCAAGCATGAATGTCCCCGCTCATTCAAAATATAAATAAAAGAACAAAAGAGGGGAGATACAGATAACTTACTGCAAATACAGAAAACATTGATGAAGAATTCCCCGAAATTCTTTGATAATCTGTCTTCATCTGGAAGTAGTCCTCTTTCTCAGACTTGGCAGCATATCCATTTCTTACACTTGCCTTCTCCATCTTTTCAACCCTCATCTCTTTGTTGATCAAGGCATCAAGAGGAACAAGATTATGTTGATGACGACCCCTCCCTTCCCCCGAGGATATCAGACAGATCAATGACTTCGATTCATGTCGATAGCCTCCAAAACATCAACTTCTGTGTGTTCAAAGCAAACAAACTTACAACATCTCATGAGCTTATCATGAAATTCCAGTCCAATTCCATCAAATGAATTTAAATCCAAGCCAGAAGAAACCCCAAAACCTGAGCATTTCGGGATCTAGACTTTCCGAGAACATCACACGTTCCACACTCCATTGCATGAGAAAAGGGCCAATCCTAATTCAAACACAAAGATCCAAAATTCTCTAATTTCAACACCCAAGTGTCAAATTTCTAGCTTGATATAAATTCACCTTTAACAGAATAATCTCAAACATTCTGTATAGATTTAGACCATGGTTTTAAATTTCGGCAGCATGCCGCTGAAATGTCGTCATTTCCCCATGGTGGTATTTCCCCATGGTGGGCGAAATTTCGCCATGCCCCCCTTGGCAAAATATCTAGCGAAATCGAAATTTAAAACCTTGATTTAGACAACCCAGGTCACTTTTCCAGATAACATCCATCATATGAGCAAAACCAGTTACCCTTTCCTTATAGTTGATGACAATGATGTTTCTTGACCAACAAATCTTCCAAAGAATTCGTTAATTAAAAGGGCAAAGCATTCGCTAATCTAGGAGCACAAAAAAAAAAAAAAAAAAAAGAGATGTTCAGATAATCCTCCATGTAAATTCATCACTAAACCAATTGCATCACTCTGGTCCAAGTAGAACTGCTTAAAATAGACATGATACTCCAAATGCTAGCTAACCCCAGCCAATAGCTTTCTTCATAAGCAAAATCAAAAGAAATTCTACCAAGAATGGTTCAGCT